>KZ062567.1:0-25962 GCA_002091835.1 Anopheles maculatus | reverse complement strand
GCTCAAGCCAGTCTTTGGAGTATACAGAAAGGACACAACAGAGAAAGAAAAGACACGGGAAAAGAAACGTTTACGTTATGCGCTTGCATACTCTGGGTATGGTTGGGTGGCATGTTTGATTGTAATGACTTTTAATGAATGTAGATCTAGTTTATTATGGTTTACAAACAGTGTAGTGCAGTAGATACTACAGTCTACTACTTGCACACAATTCATACCCGTCTGGCAACACTGTCCATTTGAAATAACCAATTGTCGTACTTTTGATTGACCAAACGCTAGATTCTTCACACGATATGCGCACGATATACGTTTGTTACATCAAAATTGCGAAAAAATATTCATTAAAGTGGACAATGTTACCAAAACGGTGTGTTTTTATGACCTGGAAAACCCTGTACGATGTTAGTTTGACGTGCGTTTGTTTCATATGATTGATTCGTCCCTCATATCTCCCGCTATGAAAAGATGGTAGGTCGTGTATGATGTGTGGAATGAATTATGCCTTGTTTTGGGGAATTTACATCCAACTCTATCGTCTGTCCACGCATACCTTTGGCGGTGGCGGCAGCAATTGTATGATCGGTGTCATTTTCTTCGAGCCACCCGAATGGCTTCCCCCGGCCGCACTAAACCCACCACCAGTAGTGCTACCAGCTGATCCCGTCGACGTTTGTCCACCATTCGCTTCGTCTTTCTTCGAACCCTTCTTTTGCCTGTCTCGTATCGAGAGCAGATGTGCCAGCGAACCAAGATCATGAGGCTGCAACCATTAGAAAATAAAACAATTAGAATCAAAACCATCTGGAACGGACGAACGCGAGCATTACTTACCGCGAATGTTTTTGCTATTTTAAGCTTCTGCTCAAACTTGTGGAACGCGTACGATTTCATGCAAACCGGATGCGAATGGCGCGAAATCTTCGAAAATAATCGCGCACTCTTATCAACGCGCAGCTCGCAGATGTAAACGTGCGGCTCGGAACTATCGACCGGACGACCTTTGCAAAATGTGATCGGATCCAGCACCCAGCACCGATCTACCACCAGCTCGATCGGGATCACCTCGTACAGTGGCACCCGCATCACCTCATTCGGGTAGAAGCGACGCGTCGGTTCATGATACGTCTCGTGGGGTCGCAGATAGTGATGTCCGTACACGAACCTTCGCCCTTCCTTATCCTTCCAAAGGCTCTCCACACGAAAGATGTCACACTCGCTGTACTCGATTTTGCCAATCGTTTCGTACGTGTGCTTCCGTACCGGCGCGCTCGGATTTTCCGGATCCGGTGACATAGGAATGTCGCGCAACACGTACACCGTGTCCGTTTGGCGAATCTGCAGCTTACCGCGCATCAGCGAGATGTAGTACTGATAACCTTCCTCGGTAAACTCGTTCAGCGGAATCTCGTAGTTAACCTCGCGTGGATCACACTTTTCGCACAGATAGTTCTCCACCGCCGGATCTGCCTTGGTACACTCGATATGCTGCCAGACGAGACACTTCGAGCACTGGATCATAAGACCCTCGTCCTTGAACAGTCCACAGATGCAGCGTATAATGTCTTCCGTCTGCTCCTGGCGGCGACCCCGTTTCGGTTTTAATGCGCCAGAAGTGTCCTCTTCCGGTTCCTTCTTTGGAACGAAACCCCGCAGCAGTTCGTTCTCTTCGCCGATGTAGGCCTGCAGCTTCGGCACTTGCTGTTGTTTGCAGGTGTAGTAGTGAGATTTGAGTGCTTCCGATGCGATCCCTTCGGGTGAGTTGATGCCGTAGTACTTGATCGCGTTGCTTAGCATGATCAGTAGATCATCTTCGAACACCTTCGGCATGCGGTACACACCCTGTTCGATGTTGGTCTCGATCTGTGCCAAATCGATCGGTTTGGGGATACGTTCGTAATACAGTGGAGTTTTCTTCTTCGATGGCAGTTGAAGTTTATTGATGTAGGGAAGTGCTTTATCATCTAAAAAGAGTTACACGCTTAAGGGTTAGTTTGAATTCTGATTGATTGTGATAGCGTAGAATACGATTTATTGAAAATTCTAATACAGGGTGTTCGAGATAAATTTGACAGTTACATTTTTGTTTATAACTCGTGATTGAATTGGCATAGGAAAACAAGCAATACGTCATTCGACAGCTAAAAGTGTACGGAACAAGCAGCAAAAACATCCCGTGATAAAAAAATGCCAAAAAAGAGTACACTGTGGAAGCGGATCACATGCATCATGATGATCCGCGCCGGACGCGACAACCGCGACATCATGCAGTGCGTGCAGTGTTCGCTGAATACGGTGAAGGCGATCCGGAGTGAGCTGGGAGAAAACAGCGACGACGATGAAGCGGTGGCAGCACAAAAACCATATTCTCAGCGGCGGGATTGCGTGCGGACCGACGCTTTCCTGAATGACCTCCAGGCGCGCATAATGGAAAATCCGGAGATCGGAATTCGGCCGTTGGCACGTGAGATGGGGGTGATGGGGGGGGATGGGGGATCACGAGAGTGGCCAACGGCAGACCGTACGTGTTCCAGCAGGATTCCGCTCCGTGCCATACAGCCTCCAAAACGATAAAGTGGTTGGCGGCTAATTTTAACGACTTCACCGCGCCGAATGTGTGGCCTCCCAGCTCCCCAGATCTTAATCCAATGGATTATTTCGTGTGGGGCGCGGTGAAACGGGACACTAACAGAACCTCCAGCAACACCAAGGCGGAGCTGATGTCGAAAATTAGGTCCGTTTTCGCGGCCCTACCTCGCGAAACTGTCGCCAGGGCTTGTTTTCGGTTCCGGAGACGGGTGGAGGCCGTAATAGAAGCCGAGGGCGGATATTTTGAATAAAATGAATAAAATACATGGTAAGCTACTATTTCTAAAACAAAACAAAATTCCCCGATGATTAATTTAGTCATAAAAATTTTTTGTCTTTCTCCGTAGGTGACTGTCAAATTTATCTCGAACACCCTGTATTTTCGGTAATATTTTACCCTAACCTCACGACAAACGTACCTTTCAAAGTGGCAATTTCGGTGCATATATCCTTCAGCGCCACAGCGATCCGTGCCGTTTTCTCCAGCTCTGGATCATCTTCGACGAAAGCGAGTCCTCGCGTACGAATATTGCGTGGACAACGTAGCGCTGATATCTGAGATGCTAAAGACGGCTTCCCAGCACTCGCTTGATCAGTTCCCGACGTTGCACCTGCAGCGCCTTCCGTTGTCGACGTTCCCGCACCGCCAGTTGCACCACCAGCCGACACCATTGTAGCAGCTCGTTCCTTCTGACGACGGATCTTGTTAAGATTGCGCAGCAAGAAACAATGATGTTCGGCGATCAGCGCACGTTCTTTGACCGTTGGTGGATGGAATGTCGGAAGTGGTGTTCCGTTAAGATGCACAATCGGTTGATTCTTCTTCGCCTGTCGTTTGCGCGATCGTGCCGCACTACGTGGACTCAGCTCAACTATCAGTGTGCCACCACTTCCTGGTGCATTTCCTCCAGCAGATCCATCAGATCCTCCAGATTTGCTTGGGTCTGCTTCGGGTCCTCCCTCAGTAGGATTGCGATGTCCCGCACTTCCATTGGACGAACCGAGCGGTATTGGTTTGATGCGCTGGGACTTCCCTCCGATCACACCTCGACACTGTTCCGACCCGCATTTACACGGTTGTCCTTCGGAAGGATTGAAAAGGCTAAAGTTGTAATCGTAGCTCAGCTCCTCGTTTGGAGGAATGTCACGCAACGCGAACAGTGCCATCCGGAACAATCCATTGACGGACCACTTTTGCATCTCGCAGTTCGGAGCACAGGAATGGTTCACGAATCGACAATCGCTCCCCATCCGATGTCCATCGATCACTAGTCCTCCGTCCAGGTTCAAGCAGTAGTGATGCGTGTCGTTCAGATACAGTGTTCGCATACGCTCTTTGAACTCTCGCTCAGTCACAACCTCGCCGAGATACTCCATGATAAAGCTTCCCTTGCAGATTGGTTCCCTAGACCGTATACCCCATCCCTTCTCCTCCGTCATGAACCGTTCCAGCCCTGGTGCATACTCGTGGCGCTGAATGCTCGTATTACGACAGCGATCTCCACACGGACAGTGCTCCGGTACGCACTCGGTGTACACCATCCGATTGAGACAATCATCCTGGCAGCCACTGTCCGGTTTACAATTGCACTGCGGATTATCCGTCGATGGGTTCGGCTTAACGTCATAGTACACGTTGGTGCGAATTTTGCGATAATTCCAACTAGGCACAGAGTTCCTGCCTGGTAGCTTTCCATTCTCCTGCAACCACCACAGATCGTACGGAAGCTGAAAATCACGCACTGTACGTCGCAAAAACCGCTCACAGTATGCTGGCGGTGGGAGTAGCGTTTCCGGTGGCGTTTTCGGACCCGAACGACCCTCTCCACCCGTGCCATCGTCTTTGTAGCAGTCGGAGAAAAGTCCCGCGGTGATGTATTTCTTTCGTGGAAGTTTTTTGCTTGCAACACGTCCACCCTGCCCTGCTCCGGCAGAGAGATCGCGCGCTTCTCCGGAAGAAGTTGGTGATGGAGTGTCCGATAGTCGTAGGAAATCGGAAGGTCCCTCATCCGGTGGAAGTGGATCATGTTCTAGCTCTTCTGTGGAGTTCGCCGGTTGCAGGATATGGGCCGTTTCTTCTGGTTCGACAGGCTCTACGATTGGGAGTCGCATGGACACTGCAGATCCCGTTTCGGGAGATGGCTCGACGGCAGCGTTATCCTTTTTAACCTTCTTGGAAGGTTTTTCGAACTGATGTGCACGCAGCAGTTCGTCACTTTTGCCACGCTTCATCCGGGTTGGAATCACAGTTCCAGGTGGTGGAGTCGGTGTAACAGACTTCGAGGAGCTGATTCTGGTTGCTAAGTGGGCACTTTCGATCGGTTCGGCAATAGCGGGAGGAACAGATTTTCGACCATCTCGCCGTTGCTTCTTTCTGCCCACAGTAGCAGCAGCAGCAACAACCCCCACGATCGGACTTGAAGTTGGTGAGGACAGTGGAGATGACGAAGTACGTTCTAAAGAGGTGGCTGACGTGTTTCCCGTGATTGCTAACGCTGTCCGTGGACGACCACGTCCAGCAGTCGGTGAATGTGGAGTTTCCGTTGCCGTAATGGGTGAAGTTGTCCTGGGCCGTCCTCTTGGACGTCCGGGAGTTTTTGGAGAGGTGGCCAACGGTTCTAGCAATACTGTTGGCGTAGACACTGACTGCAAGCGTGAGATTGCTCGCGAATGGATACGCTTCAACAGTGGCATCGAATCCAGTGACGTGGAGTCCTCGTTATGAATACTAGAAATTCCAGAATGTAGCCGGACAGGTGTACTCGACTGAGATGTGCCCTTTCCTGTGGGATCCTCAGCATCTTGGTTGAGCTTCTTTACCTCCGCCGGATCCAGTGCTATGGAGGAACTTCGAGTACGACGAATAACTCCAGCGCTATCACTCTCCGGAGAAGTATCGGCACTGGAAACCGGTTCAGGTTTACTGGATTTCTTCCCAGCAGGCGGTCTTCCTGGAGGTAGCTTGCTGTTTTCTTTATTCTCTTTAGCTGCACCTTTCGACAGAGTTTCGCTTAACCGTACGATGTTCGGTAGCTGTTGCTGTTCTGTCGATGCCGACACACTCTTACTGCGATTACGTTCCTTCGATGAACGGTGGTTGGAAATCTCTACTTCCACCGTTCCCTTACGCTTGCTACTAGTCGTACCCGGGACTACCTTCTGTGTTTCATGCTTTCTTTTCCCTTTCCGTCCTTGGGCAACTGGTTCCTCCTTAAGACCTCGGTCTTGTGATCTAGCAGTCAGTTGATGTTCTGGTGCTAGTGGATTTATGACCGATTTTCGGCCACGACCACCAGTCGCCGGCGGTGTTGTTGCCACATCACGAGTTCCTGCTGCGAGTGGTAGTTTACCCTGCAACTTCTCCAAACTAACCACAGATAGACGAGGACGTCCAACTCCCGAATGTCGCTCGATGAAGCTATCCGTCGGTTCACCCTCCTTTGGCACACGATCGCAAGAAGCGTTCTTGCCAGCGTGTTGATGCTGCTGTTGTTTTTCCTTCAAGCGTGTCTTTTCCGCCTCTGAAGGTACATGGCGCGTCAGGTTGGAAGAGTCAAATAGATCGGGTCCCACCTCCGGCTTCAAATCAATCACAGATTCGTCCAATGGATCAGTCTCCGGCATCTTCTTTTTCTTCTTCTTTACCGTTGGAAATCCGGTACGGTTTGGCTTCTTGCGCTTTTTCTTCAGCAGCAAGTGATGGGCACCCGTTTTGGTGAGCAACTTCTCAAGCACCTTCTCGGAGGCAGAGGATGTTGCCGTGACGGTTGAAAGTAGCGCACTGCCAGACGACGCTTTTCGCTGAGCTGCAGTTAAAACTTGAAGTTCGTCCGATTCTAGCTTGGTGGTGACATTGCCGGGCCCGATGGCACTAGCAGAATCCTTGCCAAGACGGGGTGAATCTAGCATCTCCACCTTGGCGATGAGCGAAGGGATCGATGTAGGAGGTGGTATGACGAGTTCCAGATCGACCGTTGGTTCGAATACGCCCGGCGGTGGTCCTGAAGCGGACGTTGAAAACCCACCGGAAGATGACCCGGCAGGGAGTACCGAAGCCGACGACTGTATGACAGACGGCCGGGCCGGTGGTGTTGTACGATGGTGATAGTGATGATGATGGACTCCGGCAGAACCATGAGCATCAGCTGTTCCGGTGTGACCCGACGCTGCTAATGCTTCCTGCTGCCGATTATGTTTCTTTTTGCCTCCACCAGTTCCTGTAGTAGAATGTCCGATGGTACTGGACGGACTTCCAGTTCCGGCGACGAACTCGCTTGTACCCTTCCGTCCAACCGATACTGCTTCAGATGGCGAACTTCCAGCATCTCCATGAGCGCTCGCTACTCCTCCATTGACGATCGTCAAGGGAGAATTACTCGACTTTATCTGCTGTAGCTGTAACTCGGTGTCAATCGGAACGGGACCAGGCTCGGGAGATTTCAATAGATGACGTTTTTTCGGAGTTACCGCCTTGGTGGCAGCGCCGGACATAGATGAACCAGCCGCCGCAGAGTTTGCCGACAATCGCCCACTAGTGAAGGCGCACGGGTTCAACACCGTATGGCTACCGGTAAAGCTGGAATTTGCCGAACTTCCTCCACCAGATCCGGCAGCCCCTGTCCCGATACCTCCACCACCACCACCAGCACCTTCGTCCACTCCACTGTTGTTGTCGCTATTGTTCCCTTTTTCACCGGGCGTCAGCAGATAGTGACGTTTCTTCAGCGGAAGCTTATGATCATCAGGGCTCTGCGTTGGTACGGATTTTTTGTTGCGTCGTTTTCCCGTTCCACCACCACCGCCTCCCCCTCCATTTCCTGCCGTCCCACCAGGTCCACCACTACCCACAGAATTGCCTGCCCCGGTCGTCGATGGAGAGTCCGTCACATGCTCGGAAGCCTTCCGTTTCTTCACCGAACGCTTCGTTTGATGCGCTTTTCCGGAGGATGGTGTCGGTGCTACTGCGGAAGTAGCTGGTGTCGTTGTCGCGTCCCCTGACGCGTTCACCGATGCCCCGGCATCATTCGATCCTCCAACAATACGACACATTCCATTGAAACTTTCGCTTAGCCGATCGATCTCCACGTTGAACTTTAAATCGAGTCCTGACGAACTAACAGCACCTACAGCATTGACCATATCCGACGTAGTTCCGGGTGCTACGGACATTGAACGTAGCCGTTTCCTGCGCCGTCTCATTCTAGCTGCAGCATGCCTCGATCCAGCCGATCGGCTGCTACACCGGCTCATCGTACTCAAGCGTCGCTGTCGAATTTTGCCACAGCTTCCAATCATACCATAGCTTTTCACCGACATCACTTCCAACCGATCGCTGGTACAGCTCTTCCTTCGACTGCGCTTCGAACAGACCGATTTCGTTGGCGACGCTTTCGGGATCGTACCATCCGCGATTCGTGCCAGCAGATCGACCGATCCGGCAATCCCACCGCCACCGACTGTTAATGCGAACGAAGAGCTGGACTTTTGAAACCTACGATTACACTCCTCCGAGTTCTTGATAACGTTCGCTTTCGACAGGGGAAGCTTTTTGACCGTCATCAACTTCCCGCCATCATCGGTGTCGTCCTTTGAACCAGCTTCCGAAGCGCCACGTTGCAGAAACGTTGCAAAAGCGTTTTTTGAACCCACGGTCGAACTGGAGAAGGTGTAGATGGCCGATTTAGACTCGTTGGCTGATCCTCCGGATGCGTGCAACCCCTTGCTGTTGCTCATCGACGCAAACACTCGATCAAAGTTGTTAATTGGAAGAACAGGGGTTGAGCGATTTTTAGGAGCGAGCAGAGCGTTAAGACTTCCAAGCGATTTACTGGAAGATGCAGCAGTTCCCGATGCTGCTCCGGGCGGCTTTTTCACAGACGGTGGACGACCGCGTGTGCCTGGCTTCTTTATCATGGCGGAAGATTTTTGCTTCAGAGCTACGGAAGCCGTCGCAGCGATTGAAGGTTTCGGAGGCGGCGGCGGATCCTTCACAATCGTTTGCGAGGGTTTCGTGCGACTTCTCTCTCCAACAAATCGCCGATCTATTGCATCGTCTTCCGATTGGTCGCCTTCTTTGTTCTCCTTAGCGTGAATAGACTTCCTTCTCCGATCGATCGTCGACGGGGAGGAGGATACGCTCCCAGCGTCAGCCCGGCCATAAACATTATTTCCAGCTCACCAACCGAGGCCGACTTTGTGCTTCCTCCGCCACCACCATCACTAGACGCGTTGTAGTTCTTGCGCTCGTTGAGATTATTGTTGTGATGCTGCTGGTCGTGCGGATGCTGATGCTGTTGCTGCTGTTGATGACCCACTTTCTTGCGCCTTTTTCGCCGTACCTGCTTCCTGTGTCTAGTGCTACAGTCGCTTCGATAGCCACAGCTCTTTGCCCTGCCGTAATCGCTCCGGTAGCCTCCACCGCGGCTGCAGCTTCTTCTCGACCGTGTACTGTAGTCCGACTTATATCCGGAAAGGCGACTCCGACCGCTACCCGCACCTACACCACCATAATCACTAATGTAACCGCTTTGAGACGCCAACCGTTTACTGCAACAAATGGTCGAATGGCCGCCATCACTTTTATAGCCACTGAGGCGTGGTTCGTGAAACTTTTTACTAATGTCGATCTTTTGCCAATGCGGATCAAGACGATCTTCCGGTTGTGATGACTGTGGTCCATTTGCCGTTCCTCTACCAGAACCGGAGGACGACTGTTGTTGCTGTGCTGCCGTGTCCTTCTTCGGGGGACGACCGACACCACGTTTCTTAGGCCCTCGTGGTGGATACAGAACTCGCTCGGTGGCGTACGTGTTTCGATCGAGGCAGGAGGTGAGTGAATATGTCGCACTTGACGTTCTCGTACTACTTCCGGATGATGGAGCTGGGCCGGGTAGTGTGTTTCCACTGGCAGGAAGAACCGTGGTCAAACTAACAGAATCGCCACCTCGCACCTCCGACTTACGAATGAAAATAGCTATTCCTCGAAGCCAATCCAATGCGACTCCAACGCCTTCTCCTACGTCGCTCGGCTCCAGCAACAACCAGCCACAGCAGCAGCTGATGCAACAGGAGCTTCCGTCACCCTCGGGTACAGCTGATCGGAGACAGAAAAATGCTGAAAATCCCTTGAGCGAAACATCGACTGCTGCATCGACGGTGCCACACACCGCCAGTAGTGATCCAAGCGTGAAAAAAGGCGCCAGCGCTAACACTGGAACGAGTGCCATGGTGGAGAGTTCATCCGGCCGAGGTAGAACATCATCCGCCCAACAAGCGTCAACGGAAGGTGGTGGTAAAATCCATAAGCAGCGCGACAAAATGTCCGATAAACGAGCTCACGAGCAGCGTGCAAGAACACTCCATTCAAACAAGTCCAACAAGCGGCCGGTTTCGGGGAATGGTGGTGGTGGTGGTGGCGCAGGTCGAACGAAGAAAAGCGTCAGCGAAAGTGATTCCAGTTCGCCTAGCTCGTCCTTTTCGTCCTGCACGAGCAATAGTGATAGTGATTCGAGCAGCACCGCTGGTGACAATAGCAATCATAACGCGGGCGATAAATCTAAGCCAACGGTAGTGGGACGCAGCGCCGCACCAAGTGCAAGGTCGTCAACATCGACGACAGTAGCGACTGGGAACGCTATCGCAGCTGGCAAGAAGCAGAAAATTCTCAAACGGAAAAAGGTACGGAAGACGTTATTGTTGGCGATAGAACTAACTAGACTTATCAGTTTTGAAGTGTGCAATTAAGTGAATTGTCTCTAATTTACGGCTTCTTTTTTGCCAAATCACTGTACTTTATTGGTAATAACAACTTCATAATCCGTATAAAACATCCTCTACGTTGTGTAGGTCACAAGTTTTGTTCTTATTTCCATTTATAACCACAATGAGCAAACGACGAACCCCCACGCCCGGATGTTTGCGGTTTTGTTCGTGATGATTTCATTATCGAAAGGCTTTCGAAATCATAGATGCAGATTTGTTAGTGTCAACTCCAACATTTAATCCAACGCAACTCAATTCCAACATTGTTCCATTGGCAAATAAATCAATACTGTTAGGCTTGTTTTTAATTATTGTTAAAAGAGAATATTCGTTTAGTAATTATTTCAGCAAGTAGAACAAACGAATTCACTAGCTCCGACACCAGTTCCTCCGACGAGGATGGCAAAGGATTCTCGACTATCCGTGCAAAGGCGACAAAAAATATGCCAAATTCCAAACTGCCTGCCATCCCTACAACTGGCAAAGGTGTTAAAGATGGTGGCCTTCTGTCTATGGCAACAGGAGGACTATTGCTTAGCAGGCCACCACTCTCGACATCCACACCGGCCAAACAGCACGGAGCTTTTCCACCTTCATCGTCGGCGGGAGACGGTGGACTTACGGCCGAAGGTGGCTCATGTTCTAGCGACAATGAACTTCCGGCTCTAGTCAGTGCAGCGATCCGCCGTGTAGAAAGTGGATCCGATGCGGAGAGCATTCGTGGACTGTCCGCTCCGACGCAGCAGTACACGTCCAGCTTGCTGCGGGATTTTGTCGTGAAAACACAAATGCTTGGCTCGGTTGGTGGCGGCAGCACAGGCCTGACAAGTGTCGGTGGAACGGGTACCACCAATAGTGCTGTCGGTGGTAGTGGTGGAGGTGGTAATGGTGGTGGTGGTGGTGGATCGCCATCCTCTTCCTCCTCATCGTCCTCTTCTTCGGGTTCGTCGTCCTCATCGTCTTCATCGTCAATGGAGGAAGGAGCAGATCCAGTGTTAGGAAGCGCTGGTCCTGGGCCGGGCGGTGGTGGACCGTTCGAACTGGATGTTCGTAAAATAAAGACTGAATCTCCTGTAACATCTTCCGCCGGTCGAAATACGCCACTGGTGAATGGTGTTACGGTGGGCATGAAATCGGATTTGCAAGTGCCACCGGCTCCGGTCGTGAAACGTCGCGGTCGTCCTCCAAAATCTAGTTTGCAGCTCGTGCCTCCTGCAGTTGTTGGAGCAAGATCGTCCGCTTCTTCCCGTTCGGTCTCCATTCCGACCGTGATTGAGTCGCCCGATTCGGGGATTCTTTCCACACACAGTTCCACTGGTTCGCCAAAAACAGACAAAACGAGACCGAATTCACACATGAGATCCGCCATTGGGGCGACCAGTTCGTCCTCCAGTCGTCGCAGTAAGTCGGAGGTGCGAGGTGGCGATTCTGTTAGTTTGACCACGGTTCTTCCTGCCAGTGGAAACACACTACCCGGCCCAGCTCCATCATCCGGAAGTAGTACGAGAACGTCAAGTGCGACATATTCACTCACCTCCTGCCTCGATCGAAACACGTACGCCACCGAGCGAGTACTTTATCCACCACGAGGGCCTAAGAAGCGTGGTGTCGGTCGTCCCCCGAAGAAGGACACGGCAGCACAGCAACAACAGTCGTCCTCCGGTTCTGGTAGAGGAACGGCAAATGGACCACAGTCATCACAACCGGAAGATCGTCTTGATCCGCATTGGCAAAAGATCGACATTAGCAAAAAGTTTCACGAACCACGCCTCAGTGGCTATAAAAGTGATGGCGGCCATTCGACCATTTGTTGCAGTAAACGGTTGGCGTCTCAAAGCGGTTACATTAGTGATTATGGTGGTGTAGGTGCGGGTAGCGGTCGGAGTCGCCTTTCCGGATATAAGTCGGACTACAGTACACGGTCGAGAAGAAGCTGCAGCCGCGGTGGAGGCTACCGGAGCGATTACGGCAGGGCAAAGAGCTGTGGCTATCGAAGCGACTGTAGCACTAGACACAGGAAGCAGGTACGGCGAAAAAGGCGCAAGAAAGTGGGTCATCAACAGCAGCAACAGCATCAGCATCCGCACGACCAGCAGCATCACAACAATAATCTCAACGAGCGCAAGAACTACAACGCGTCTAGTGATGGTGGTGGCGGAGGAAGCACAAAGTCGGCCTCGGTTGGTGAGCTGGAAATAATGTTTATGGCCGGGCTGACGCTGGGAAGTACGAGCGATGAGGATAGCAGCAGTACGAGCAGCAGCACAAGCAGCAGTAGTGCGGAGAGTCGCGAGAGCTTATTTTCGGACAATTCTGGAATTGATCGGCCGGAAAGTTTGGTGAACAAAGGCAAACGGACGGCCGGGACGCCTGAGAAGGGACGGAAGGGTAGTACGAAGATGCAGGAAACCCGGAAAGCAAAGGTGCAGAGGACACCGAGGAAACCGACGCCACCGAAAACTGTCGCTAAAGGGCGTGTTGTGAAAGCTTCTACAAGAGCCGGAGCCGGAGTTCGTGGGAAGAGCGCATCCTCCTCCCCGTCGCCGATCGATCGGAGAAGGACGCCTATTCACGCTAAGGAGAACAAAGAAGGCGACCAATCGGAAGACGATGCAATAGATCGGCGATTTGTTGGAGAGAGAAGTCGCACGAAACCCTCGCAAACGATTGTGAAGGATCCGCCGCCGCCTCCGAAACCTTCAATCGCTGCGACGGCTTCCGTAGCTCTGAAGCAAAAATCTTCCGCCATGATAAAGAAGCCAGGCACACGCGGTCGTCCACCGTCTGTGAAAAAGCCGCCCGGAGCAGCATTGGGAACTGCTGCATCTTCCAGTAAATCGCTTGGAAGTCTTAACGCTCTGCTCGCTCCTAAGAATCGCTCAACCCCTGTTCTTCCAATTAACAACTTTGATCGAGTGTTTGCGTCGATGAGCAACAGCAAGGGGTTGCACGCATCCGGAGGATCAGCCAACGAGTCTAAATCGGCCATCTACACCTTCTCCAGTTCGACCGTGGGTTCAAAAAACGCTTTTGCAACGTTTCTGCAACGTGGCGCTTCGGAAGCTGGTTCAAAGGACGACACCGATGATGGCGGCAAGTTGATGACGGTCAAAAAGCTTCCCCTGTCGA
Organism: Anopheles maculatus; assembly: GCA_002091835.1. Taxonomy (NCBI): domain Eukaryota; kingdom Metazoa; phylum Arthropoda; class Insecta; order Diptera; family Culicidae; genus Anopheles; species Anopheles maculatus. The sequence continues at coordinate 12,483 of KZ062567.1, read as the reverse complement.
AAGCGAACGTTATCAAGAACTCGGAGGAGTGTAATCGTAGGTTTCAAAAGTCAAGCTCTTCGTTCGCATTAACAGTCGGTGGCGGTGGGATTGCTGGATCGGTCGATCTGCTGGCACGAATCGCGGATGGTACGATCCCGAAAGCGTCGCCAACGAAATCGGTCTGTTCGAAGCGCAGTCGAAGGAAGAGCTGTACCAGCGATCGGTTGGAAGTGATGTCGGTGAAAAGCTATGGTATGATTGGAAGCTGTGGCAAAATTCGACAGCGACGCTTGAGTACGATGAGCCGGTGTAGCAGCCGATCGGCTGGATCGAGGCATGCTGCAGCTAGAATGAGACGGCGCAGGAAACGGCTACGTTCAATGTCCGTAGCACCCGGAACTACGTCGGACATGGTCAATGCTGTAGGTACTGTTAGTTCGTCAGGACTCGATTTAAAGTTCAACGTGGAGATCGATCGGCTGAGCGAAAGTTTCAATGGAATGTGTCGTATTGTTGGAGGATCGAATGATGCCGGAGCATCGGTGAACGCGTCAGGGGACACGACAACGACATCAGTTACTTCCGCAGTAGCACCGACACCATCCTCCGGAAAAGCGCATCAAACGAAGCGTTCGGTGAAGAAACGGAAGGCGTCCGAGCATGTGACGGACTCTCCATCGACCACCGGGGCAGGCAATTCTGTGGGTAGTGGTGGACCTGGTGGGACGGCAGGAAATGGAGGGGGAGGCGGTGGTGGTGGAACGGGAAAACGACGCAACAAAAAATCCGTACCAACGCAGAGCCCTGATGATCATAAGCTTCCGCTGAAGAAACGTCACTATCTGCTGACGCCCGGTGAAAAAGGGAACAATAGCGACAACAACAGTGGAGTGGACGAAGGTGCTGGTGGTGGTGGTGGAGGTATCGGGACAGGGGCTGCCGGATCTGGTGGAGGAAGTTCGGCAAATTCCAGCTTTACCGGTAGCCATACGGTGTTGAACCCGTGCGCCTTCACTAGTGGGCGATTGTCGGCAAACTCTGCGGCGGCTGGTTCATCTATGTCCGGCGCTGCCACCAAGGCGGTAACTCCGAAAAAACGTCATCTATTGAAATCTCCCGAGCCTGGTCCCGTTCCGATTGACACCGAGTTACAGCTACAGCAGATAAAGTCGAGTAATTCTCCCTTGACGATCGTCAATGGAGGAGTAGCGAGCGCTCATGGAGATGCTGGAAGTTCGCCATCTGAAGCAGTATCGGTTGGACGGAAGGGTACAAGCGAGTTCGTCGCCGGAACTGGAAGTCCGTCCAGTACCATCGGACATTCTACTACAGGAACTGGTGGAGGCAAAAAGAAACATAATCGGCAGCAGGAAGCATTAGCAGCGTCGGGTCACACCGGAACAGCTGATGCTCATGGTTCTGCCGGAGTCCATCATCATCACTATCACCATCGTACAACACCACCGGCCCGGCCGTCTGTCATACAGTCGTCGGCTTCGGTACTCCCTGCCGGGTCATCTTCCGGTGGGTTTTCAACGTCCGCTTCAGGACCACCGCCGGGCGTATTCGAACCAACGGTCGATCTGGAACTCGTCATACCACCTCCTACATCGATCCCTTCGCTCATCGCCAAGGTGGAGATGCTAGATTCACCCCGTCTTGGCAAGGATTCTGCTAGTGCCATCGGGCCCGGCAATGTCACCACCAAGCTAGAATCGGACGAACTTCAAGTTTTAACTGCAGCTCAGCGAAAAGCGTCGTCTGGCAGTGCGCTACTTTCAACCGTCACGGCAACATCCTCTGCCTCCGAGAAGGTGCTTGAGAAGTTGCTCACCAAAACGGGTGCCCATCACTTGCTGCTGAAGAAAAAGCGCAAGAAGCCAAACCGTACCGGATTTCCAACGGTAAAGAAGAAGAAAAAGAAGATGCCGGAGACTGATCCATTGGACGAATCTGTGATTGATTTGAAGCCGGAGGTGGGACCCGATCTATTTGACTCTTCCAACCTGACGCGCCATGTACCTTCAGAGGCGGAAAAGACACGCTTGAAGGAAAAACAACAGCAGCATCAACACGCTGGCAAGAACGCTTCTTGCGATCGTGTGCCAAAGGAGGGTGAACCGACGGATAGCTTCATCGAGCGACATTCGGGAGTTGGACGTCCTCGTCTATCTGTGGTTAGTTTGGAGAAGTTGCAGGGTAAACTACCACTCGCAGCAGGAACTCGTGATGTGGCAACAACACCGCCGGCGACTGGTGGTCGTGGCCGAAAATCGGTCATAAATCCACTAGCACCAGAACATCAACTGACTGCTAGATCACAAGACCGAGGTCTTAAGGAGGAACCAGTTGCCCAAGGACGGAAAGGGAAAAGAAAGCATGAAACACAGAAGGTAGTCCCGGGTACGACTAGTAGCAAGCGTAAGGGAACGGTGGAAGTAGAGATTTCCAACCACCGTTCATCGAAGGAACGTAATCGCAGTAAGAGTGTGTCGGCATCGACAGAACAGCAACAGCTACCGAACATCGTACGGTTAAGCGAAACTCTGTCGAAAGGTGCAGCTAAAGAGAATAAAGAAAACAGCAAGCTACCTCCAGGAAGACCGCCTGCTGGGAAGAAATCCAGTAAACCTGAACCGGTTTCCAGTGCCGATACTTCTCCGGAGAGTGATAGCGCTGGAGTTATTCGTCGTACTCGAAGTTCCTCCATAGCACTGGATCCGGCGGAGGTAAAGAAGCTCAACCAAGATGCTGAGGATCCCACAGGAAAGGGCACATCTCAGTCGAGTACACCTGTCCGGCTACATTCTGGAATTTCTAGTATTCATAACGAGGACTCCACGTCACTGGATTCGATGCCACTGTTGAAGCGTATCCATTCGCGAGCAATCTCACGCTTGCAGTCAGTGTCTACGCCAACAGTATTGCTAGAACCGTTGGCCACCTCTCCAAAAACTCCCGGACGTCCAAGAGGACGGCCCAGGACAACTTCACCCATTACGGCAACGGAAACTCCACATTCACCGACTGCTGGACGTGGTCGTCCACGGACAGCGTTAGCAATCACGGGAAACACGTCAGCCACCTCTTTAGAACGTACTTCGTCATCTCCACTGTCCTCACCAACTTCAAGTCCGATCGTGGGGGTTGTTGCTGCTGCTGCTACTGTGGGCAGAAAGAAGCAACGGCGAGATGGTCGAAAATCTGTTCCTCCCGCTATTGCCGAACCGATCGAAAGTGCCCACTTAGCAACCAGAATCAGCTCCTCGAAGTCTGTTACACCGACTCCACCACCTGGAACTGTGATTCCAACCCGGATGAAGCGTGGCAAAAGTGACGAACTGCTGCGTGCACATCAGTTCGAAAAACCTTCCAAGAAGGTTAAAAAGGATAACGCTGCCGTCGAGCCATCTCCCGAAACGGGATCTGCAGTGTCCATGCGACTCCCAATCGTAGAGCCTGTCGAACCAGAAGAAACGGCCCATATCCTGCAACCGGCGAACTCCACAGAAGAGCTAGAACATGATCCACTTCCACCGGATGAGGGACCTTCCGATTTCCTACGACTATCGGACACTCCATCACCAACTTCTTCCGGAGAAGCGCGCGATCTCTCTGCCGGAGCAGGGCAGGGTGGACGTGTTGCAAGCAAAAAACTTCCACGAAAGAAATACATCACCGCGGGACTTTTCTCCGACTGCTACAAAGACGATGGCACGGGTGGAGAGGGTCGTTCGGGTCCGAAAACGCCACCGGAAACGCTACTCCCACCGCCAGCATACTGTGAGCGGTTTTTGCGACGTACAGTGCGTGATTTTCAGCTTCCGTACGATCTGTGGTGGTTGCAGGAGAATGGAAAGCTACCAGGCAGGAACTCTGTGCCTAGTTGGAATTATCGCAAAATTCGCACCAACGTGTACTATGACGTTAAGCCGAACCCATCGACGGATAATCCGCAGTGCAATTGTAAACCGGACAGTGGCTGCCAGGATGATTGTCTCAATCGGATGGTGTACACCGAGTGCGTACCGGAGCACTGCATTTCGAACCTTAACCAATTAGAATTCGGAGGTAGAACGTAGGTTTCCCAACTATGGTAAGGCCAAGAACAAACCGCGGTCAATAAATAAGAATTTCGGAACTCTTAAACATTTTCGAGAGAAACTTTTAATATAAGGCATGTCTCCCTTTAATTTCTAGTGAACTTAAACCAAAATCTGAGCGAGCTTATATAAAATTCGGATCAACAATAAGAACTCGTAGTTGTTTCTTATTATTGGCTGCATCCGGGCCCATAGTGTATTCTGTACGATGTGAGTGTGTGCATCGGAAGCATTAGTTCCTCCTCATTGAGATATCGCTAATAGCTAGTGTGCTAATTTGATTACCAACAAACATAAGGTTTGTGCAAATTCCTTCCACAAGCATCCGGTTCGTTGATTAGAAAAGAGGATCGCTTAGTCACAGAAATACGCACACAGATTCATATTTTTCATCAATTCTCTAAAAGATGGTGGTTCTAAGTGTAAGAACGTATCTAAAGAATGGACACATCTTTTTGGAGTGTAATTTTCACACAACAATTCACGTATTTCCTTCACACCTTTACGCTACACTCCGGATTCTGCTCGTTTTATTTACAAATCGTTAATATTTCGTGATTGTGAGAATTCCTCCTCCTGTGTTTGTTTGATGGCGTTTCTTCCAAATCTTCAAGCAAGAATGACAACCAGAAAAAAAACACACACAAACAGTATTGAGAATGATTGATTCTTATTGATGATTCACCACGCGTCTCCATTCAGCGGTGTGGCAAAAAATGATGCTGGATAGAGATAGTAAACGTGGCAAGAAAACAAGAGTTCGAAAGAGAGCTTGTACAAAACGAGCATCAGAACAGGTCCTCATCAGCTTGCTCTCTGATCGAGTGTGCCATACATGCTTCGGTGGATGATCTAATGTGTCAATTACCTTATTGTAAACTATAAAACTTCTAAAAATAGATTTTAAAATCCCAGATTTTACCTTAAAATACCCTTCTCGTGACAATATTATCGAAAACTGTCCGTAAAGTTTAATGAAAACCATTTAACCATGACACTACGGTGTAGTACTACACTACTGGAACATGGTACCTAACCTCAAAAACGTGCTTCTAATGTATGTAAAATTATTTCATAACCACACACATCTATACACGCGCAATTAGCATTCATCTTCGCTATAAATCTCCACGCTCGTATCTAATCGTACGCGATGATCGTGGTAAAGCCCTGAAACCGAGCGAGGAGTTACCACACGTGAGTCGTCCGGGCGGGCGGCAGAGCTTCGACGAGAAGTGACTTGTCAAGAGGATCCGGCCACCCAAACCAACCGATCACCGTGAGTCATATTGTTGTTCCCTGTCCGTGTAAGCTACAAAGTTGTCTCATCGCCGTTGATGGAGCTTTCGGGTTGTCCGAGAGTAAGGCAGACCTACCGACAACCTGGGAGGATCGGATCGGGTGTGCATACTAATCGGGTTCTGTGCGATGAAGAGCTTTCGTACTGCGCTGCAAATAACGACGCAAAATGCTGCTGCTGCTGCTGCCACCATTAGAGGTTAATGGCAGATTTCAACTCTTTGGGGCGAGATTTGATCTTTGACGGGGAAGTGATTGGATAACTTGAATTTCTACTTTCTCCGGAGAATGGTTTGCCGCCATTTTTTGCCGTTGTCACACAAAGTCTTACACAAAATGTTGTGAGTCACTCTGTGCGTGGTTTTGGGTCAAATTAATCTTCCTGTGCCTTAGAGGGTTCAAACGTAGGGAAGTTATTTCATACTGAGGCACGTATGACCCACTCCACAGGGGGAGGTCATGCTGCATATTAAACGTCCCTTTCCACTTATGACTACTACCTGTCAACTCATACTGTACGTCACTGAAAAATCAACCCAGTCTGCTTGGACCCTGCCTCTAACACGCACCGTGCGCCAACGTTCGTAAAAACGGCAAGATCTCTTAATCCTGTGATCGGCGATGAGTAATACAGATCGTGCTATAAGTCACCGATCAGCTACACGCTCGAAACGATGACGACACTTCAATCTGAACCCGTGCATATTTATGACGACACTAAAAATCGCGAACGTTCGCTCAAATGGAAAGAAGGAACTGACAGCTCATTCTACCGTTTCTGAGAATGCGATACCATTAATGTGCGGATCTAACTGCAATATTAGTTTGTCATTTCTTTCGTATGTTACAGGGATGCTGTTGTTTAACAAGAGACGCTGTTCTCACGGACTGGTTTAATTCACTTCGGGACAAAGATCCAAAAGTGTGGTTTTGTTTTATTTCCAGAGGATAATAGAATGAACGCGTGTGTGTGCGCGTCTCTCAGTGCTGCTGCATTGTAGGTGTGTATGTGTTTAATTAATTTCCTGTCTAGCACCACGGTTTCCTGTGTTTTTTTTTTCTCTTCCTTTACCATAATCCCTTATACCTACACTGCCAATGCGCAACGAAAGCCTCTCACTCTTTATCTCCTTCTATTGTAGTATCAAACCTTTCATTTAAACTAGTATGAAGCATTTTACATTCTTTCATCCTTTTACGATACACACACTCTCTCACCGTATCGGGTCAACCATATTGGAAATGTCTAATAAAGCGTGCTTTATTATTATTATTAATATTATTATTACTACGTACGTTGACTTGCTTAGCGGATCAACGTGCGTGGCGTTCTTTATAAGTTATTAAATTTCTATCCTTTGCATTATTTGTGTGATTCCAAATGTTCCCGAGTTGCGTACGTATCTTCTTAATCTGATAATGTTGGTGGTGCATTCTATGTGTTTGTGTGAGTGTCGTCTATTTGGGGCAGAAAAATAGATTTTTATACACTCCAATGCCTATTTACCTAATAATTATCCAGTCCATTCGATTTGACGACAGTGAGGGAGGGGATTGTATTTAATAAAAGGAGATTTTTTCGTGTCTCAGCAACAACTGTTATGTGCATTAGGGGGTTGGAAATCTAATTGCATTGTTTCCTTCTCCTTTCTCTTTTTTCTTTCTCTATTTTTTACACTATCTTTATCCTTGGCTTCGGTGATGGCGCCCTTACTTTTCCTTTCCTGCATCGTGTATTTACAGTTCGAACAACCACTTCGATTTCTTGCGATTTTTGTTTGTTTATTTCTTCTTGCAAATTCTTATAACGGTGTTCTTGCTACTCTTCATGCGAAGGTGTGTATCATCAGTGGCACAAAAAGTTCTTATTTCTATTATACTTATACACTAGTATGAAAGTTAAAGGTACTGGAGGTGTCAATTTTTAGCTCAATGCAAGTTCAAACATTTATTTCTCGACACCACGCTTAAAAAAGAAGCAATATTACACCCTTGCGTGAATAATAATAATAATAGTTGTAATAATAATTATAACAAGTTTTTATATCAAATATTAACGAACGAAAAAAAAAGAAGCGAAACTTCTTGTCCAGAACTCTGTGCTTTGCCGTGGTTCATACAAATAAATAACAATACGGGTACGAATCGGATCAGCACAGTGTAAAAAAAACGGACAGATTCTTCGGCTTTTTCATCCCCTTTTTCCTCGAGTATGGGTAAAATAGGGGATAAGGTGATTTGTAAAAAGAAGAAGAAGGAAAAAAAACAAATGCCAACAAAACCCTAGTCGCGTTTAACAATAATAAATATAGGAAATTAAACAAACAATATTCTAAGCATATCAAAATAAGGTACAGCTTACATTGAGCGGTGTTGTAAAGCATTTGTGGGATTGTGTTTGAGTATATGCGCGTATGTCCTGTGTGGTATGAGTGTATGATTGTATGAATGTAGTACGTACGTATGTTAAAAGTGTGAGTATAGATAAAAAAAAATCTCGTGATTTCATATTCGGTTGCATCCAGCTTTGGGATGATTGTCAGAAGGAAAGCATATAAGAAAGGGGTTTTTACCGGTAAAAACAAATATAATGAATTGAGTGCAATAAGTGTCCTTGTGGGGGATAAGGTGGGTGTTCTAATATGCTTTCCCCCTTTATATGTGCCTCTGTCCAGCAAAATAACCTCGTTCACCAAACAGAACTCTCAACCGTTTCTGTCTGATGAAAGAAAATAGATTGCAATAGACATTTTGCAACGGGGCGATCCCCCGATCCGGCACCACAGCAGGACCGGGTATCGCCTCCTGTCCGAACCGTCACCCAGAACTGACTATTCTGGTACGGGTAGTCCTAAAATACTAAAAAAAATAGCAGGACAAGACCAAGACCTTCCGAGGTTGTAGTAGTGTCAAAGAAGAAGACATTTTGGTACTTCGTCCGGTCCAGCTATTCTTCGCCGGTGTATGATAAAGTGTCCGCGAGGAGAAACCACGATGAGTCCTTGTTAAGGTCGGGCGCTCAGTCATAGCATCGCTTCCATTTGCGACGCCGTTTTCTCCTCTTACGAACCCACTCTCAAATAACCGGCACCGGTGTCGAGTTGTTAGTTCGTCGAAGTCGCGCACCGCGTCCTGTCAGCAGGTACGATATGTCCACCACCGGTAAAGCGTTCGGGTTGAGGGCTAGCTTCTGCATTAACCGGGACAGCACCTGCTCCAGTCGGTTCCGCTTCTCTGCCAGCGTCTAAAGGCGTCATAGAAAGGAAGAATATAGTTAGTATTATAATTTAGTAACGCCATTCTATTATCATTATAGACCAATCTTGCTTCGAAGAGCTGGTTTTAAAGAAGCTACGAAAAAAGAACAATTTATCGAACGAATGTATATATGGACCTTTGATCTGTTCGGCTTTGCCTCTTGAACCGCGAGGGTTCGTTCTGTGCTCAAGCCAGTCTTTGGAGTATACAGAAAGGACACAACAGAGAAAGAAAAGACACGGGAAAAGAAACGTTTACGTTATGCGCTTGCATACTCTGGGTATGGTTGGATGGCATGTTTGATTGTAATGACTTTTAATGAATGTAGATCTAGTTTATTATGGTTTACAAACAGTGTAGTGCAGTAGATACTACAGTCTACTACTTGCACACAATTCATACCCGTCTGGCAACACTGTCCATTTGAAATAACCAATTGTCGTACTTTTGATTGACCAAACGCTCGATTCTGCACACGATATGCGCACGATATACGTTTGTTACATCAAAATTGCGAAAAAATATTCATTAAAGTGGACAATGTTACCAAAACGGTGTGTTTTTATGACCTGGAAAACCCTGTACGATGTTAGTTTGACGTGCGTTTGTTTCATATGATTGATTCGTCCCTCATATCTCCCGCTATGAAAAGATGGTAGGTCGTGTATGATGTGTGGAATGAATTATGCCTTGTTTTGGGGAATTTACATCCAACTCTATCGTCTGTCCACGCATACCTTTGGCGGTGGCGGCAGCAATTGTATGATCGGTGTCATTTTCTTCGAGCCACCCGAATGGCTTCCCCCGGCCGCACTAAACCCACCACCAGTAGTGCTACCAGCTGATCCCGTCGACGTTTGTCCACCATTCGCTTCGTCTTTCTTCGAACCCTTCTTTTGCCTGTCTCGTATCGAGAGCAGATGTGCCAGCGAACCAAGATCATGAGGCTGCAACCATTAGAAAATAAAACAATTAGAATCACCACCATCTGGAACGGACGATCGCGAGGATTACTTACCGCGAATGTTTTCGCTATTTTAAGCTTCTGCTCGAACTTGTGGAACGCGTACGATTTCATGCAAACCGGATGCGAGTGGCGCGAAATCTTCGAAAACAATCGCGCACTCTTATCAACGCGCAGCTCGCAGATGTAAACGTGCGGCTCGGAACTATCGACCGGACGACCTTTGCAAAATGTGATCGGATCCAGCACCCAGCACCGATCTACCACCAGCTCGATCGGGATCACCTCGTACAGTGGCACCCGCATCACCTCATTCGGGTAGAAGCGACGCGTCGGTTCATGATACGTCTCGTGGGGTCGCAGATAGTGATGTCCGTACACGAACCTTCGCCCTTCCTTATCCTTCCAAAGGCTCTCCACACGAAAGATGTCACACTCGCTGTACTCGATTTTGCCAATCGTTTCGTACGTGTGCTTCCGTACCGGCGCGCTCGGATTTTCCGGATCCGGTGACATAGGAATGTCGCGCAACACGTACACCGTGTCCGTTTGGCGAATCTGCAGCTTACCGCGCATCAGCGAGATGTAGTACTGATAACCTTCCTCGGTAAACTCGTTCAGCGGAATCTCGTAGTTGACCTCGCGTGGATCACACTTTTCGCACAGATAGTTCTCCACCGCCGGATCTGCCTTGGTACACTCGATATGCTGCCAGACGAGACACTTCGAGCACTGGATCATAAGACCCTCGTCCTTGAACAGTCCACAGATGCAGCGTATAATGTCTTCCGTCTGCTCCTGGCGGCGACCCCGTTTCGGTTTTAATGCGCCAGAAGTGTCCTCTTCCGGTTCCTTCTTTGGAACGAAACCCCGCAGCAGTTCGTTCTCTTTCCAGCAACACCAAGGCGGAGCTGATGTCGAAAATCAGGTCCGTTTTCGCGGCCCTACCTCGCGAAACTGTCGCCAGGGCTTGTTTTCGGTTCCGGAGACGGGTGGAGGCCGTAATAGAAGCCGAGGGCGGATATTTTGAATAAAATGAATAAAATACATGGTAAGCTACTATTTCTAAAACAAAACAAAATTCCCCGATGATTAATTTAGTCATAAAAATTTTTTGTCTTTCTCCGTAGGTGACTGTCAAATTTATCTCGAACACCCTGTATTTTCGGTAATATTTTACCCTAACCTCACGACAAACGTACCTTTCAAAGTGGCAATTTCGGTGCATATATCCTTCAGCGCCACAGCGATCCGTGCCGTTTTCTCCAGCTCTGGATCATCTTCGACGAAAGCGAGTCCTCGCGTACGAATATTGCGTGGACAACGTAGCGCTGATATCTGAGATGCTAGAGACGGCTTCCCAGCACTCGCTTGGTCAGTTCCCGACGTTGCACCTGCAGCGCCTTCCGTTGTCGACGTTCCCGCACCGCCAGTTGCACCACCAGCCGACACCATTGTAGCAGCTCGTTCCTTCTGACGACGGATCTTGTTAAGATTGCGCAGCAAGAAACAATGATGTTCGGCGATCAGCGCACGTTCTTTGACCGTTGGTGGATGGAATGTCGGAAGTGGTGTTCCGTTAAGATGCACAATCGGTTGATTCTTCTTCGCCTGTCGTTTGCGCGATCGTGCCGCACTACGTGGACTCAGCTCAACTATCAGTGTGCCACCACTTCCTGGTGCATTTCCTCCAGCAGATCCATCAGATCCTCCAGATTTGCTTGGGTCTGCTTCGGGTCCTCCCTCAGTAGGATTGCGATGTCCCGCACTTCCATTGGACGAACCGAGCGGTATTGGTTTGATGCGCTGGGACTTCCCTCCGATCACACCTCGACACTGTTCCGACCCGCATTTACACGGTTGTCCTTCGGAAGGATTGAAACTTCCTGGTGCATTTCCTCCAGCAGATCCATCAGATCCTCCAGATTTGCTTGGGTCTGCTTCGGGTCCTCCCTCAGTAGGATTGCGATGTCCCGCACTTCCATTGGACGAACCGAGCGGTATTGGTTTGATGCGCTGGGACTTCCCTCCGATCACACCTCGACACTGTTCCGACCCGCATTTACACGGTTGTCCTTCAGAAGGATTGAAAAGGCTAAAGTTGTAATCGTAGCTCAGCTCCTCGTTTGGAGGAATGTCACGCAACGCGAACAGTGCCATCCGGAACAATCCATTGACGGACCACTTTTGCATCTCGCAGTTCGGAGCACAGGAATGGTTCACGAATCGACAATCGCTCCCCATCCGATGTCCATCGATCACTAGTCCTCCGTCCAGGTTCAAGCAGTAGTGATGCGTGTCGTTCAGATACAGTGTTCGCATACGCTCTTTGAACTCTCGCTCAGTCACAACCTCGCCGAGATACTCCATGATAAAGCTTCCCTTGCAGATTGGTTCCCTAGACCGTATACCCCATCCCTTCTCCTCCGTCATGAACCGTTCCAGCCCTGGTGCATACTCGTGGCGCTGAATGCTCGTATTACGACAGCGATCTCCACACGGACAGTGCTCCGGTACGCACTCGGTGTACACCATCCGATTGAGACAATCATCCTGGCAGCCACTGTCCGGTTTACAATTGCACTGCGGATTATCCGTCGATGGGTTCGGCTTAACGTCATAGTACACGTTGGTGCGAATTTTGCGATAATTCCAACTAGGCACAGAGTTCCTGCCTGGTAGCTTTCCATTCTCCTGCAACCACCACAGATCGTACGGAAGCTGAAAATCACGCACTGTACGTCGCAAAAACCGCTCACAGTATGCTGGCGGTGGGAGTAGCGTTTCCGGTGGCGTTTTCGGACCCGAACGACCCTCTCCACCCGTGCCATCGTCTTTGTAGCAGTCGGAGAAAAGTCCCGCGGTGATGTATTTCTT
>KZ062566.1:70929-134045 GCA_002091835.1 Anopheles maculatus | reverse complement strand
ATTTATATACTCGCTTATCAGGCGCTAAAGTCTCTTCGTGGTTTTACCCTACTCCAACAATCCTCGATACCGTAGTCGAGTTTTTAAAGCGGTGCATGGGGTCTTTAAGACTCAAAACATATATAAATAATTGCGCTGTCGTCCGTTAATATCCCGGCCATTCTTGTGGGCGTATCAACACCACACCCTCATCTTATTTTCGATCTACCATATCTCGTCTGTCCATGTGAATAGCCTAGAAGGACTTTACGGGCTGGGTCTTCCGGTGCCGTTTCCATGACATGACTAGCACACCGGAGCTTAGCGATTCTAATTCGTTATACGATTAGTTTGGTCAATTTTGAACAGAGTCTATGTCGCAGAGGCCGTTGTGAGTACTAGGATTATAAATATTCTATAAATTCCCGGCTACATCCGTCAATACACGTGTTTTGAGTGGAAAAATTTCCTCAGGCTTTAGTTTGATTGGTTGACAGCAGGAACCGTGGCGCACAATTCACCATCTATGTTGCTGTCGATGTTACATGTCGGTGTTACAAATCAGAGAGTCATTCTTGTATGCGGTACTCTACACCGTTGTACCCCTGTAGTTTCTGCACTCTAACCTGTATCTCTGCTTGTATGTATGTGAGATAGATGATATCAAGATTCCAAGCACAAGGTTCAAGGGCACAAGGATTTGCTGTTCTTAAGCCGACGGAAACCCATTGTGAGAGGACGTCTGCCTAGCTCCAGATGGACTAAATAAATCCGTTATTAACTACCAAGACATTATAAATTTAAAGGCTTCCTGTCTATTACCTGTCTCAAATTATGATCTTCCACCTGGGGATGGTAGACCAAAGATGCTCCACCTAGAGTAATTCGAAGTTGTTATCCAAATATCTTGACATCCATTAGAAAGATTGCCATTCTTTTCTAGGTGTAACTAACATACGCCTAATAATATGCAATCTTATGTATCCGTTACACTCCTTGTTTTTCCCGACTAGCAGATGAAGCCACTGTCTCCCGTCCTATCTATCACCCGACAAGAGGTCAATGTAATAGTAACCATCCTTTGTAATACACCTTGTACTCCTTATCTAACGCTACAGGAGCACGGTTATTCCTGGTAGCTACTGTCCCACAGAATAAACATTTTTGAGATTACACCAGCAAAGAATTTGAAGCCTGACTTTGTCAAAATCTCAAAATTGCCCAGCTGATATATGGATGACTATCAAAAACGACCAGACAATGAAGGGTATCTTCTAGATTGTTTCAACAGACAGCTTTTGAAGTTGCATTGAGCGAATTACCTGCACTTTTTCACTTGCTACACTTTATACGAAGTTAATAATCAACTCGATTAGATAGCAGGAGAAGTTATCGTTCCATCTTCGCATCTAATCATAGACTAACCGCATCCTAAACACCCGGCACCCTCTGTGTTATCATTTCGCCCACCTCATCTCGATGACACATTAGTCGGCGAAGATTCATAGTATTAAATATCGTAGCATAGGTTCAACAGCAAACCGTTCATTAAACGCTTTCGCCGCATTGCAATTGCACGCCTGTTTTTATATTGCTGTTGCAATCAATTGCACTCGTTCGATGATCCTTACACTGGCGATGCAGTGTGCAGAACGCTTAATGAGTGGTTCATAATTGTGCGTTGCATCGTTGATCCGGACCCGTGATCGGTGAGCTCTCGAACGGATGAATTATTTGATTGGCCACTTCGCAAACCCCAAGATGCACTCCGAAGGTGGCTATTTGTTAAGTGCCGAATGTGCATCCAGCCGCCCGTCGGTACTCGGGCAATAAATTGTTTTACGATGATGCATTAAATCTTGCCGCACGAGGGCAACTGTAATGCAGCTTTGACTTCCGTTCGATGGAGCATTATTTACGGTTGTATAAATATTGAGCTTCTTTTTTTTCTTGGTTTTTTATTCTCTACACTAGAAACACAAACTGGAAAATCCGTTGTCCACTTCAGGAAAGATCAAACGGTGCTGGATCACCGGGGATCACTGCAGAGTTTGCTTTGACCTTTTACGTGGGACGTGTTTGGTTAAGGACAGTCAGGCAATGTGGTGAGACAGACAGCACGATGAAAGGCACGCGGTGCATAATGAAAGGCTTTACAATTTATCGCAACGCAAATAGTTTTATTCGATCTGTAAGACACTTTAAAAGTTCTTTGTTTAACATACAAAACAATTGACCTCGTTGCATTGATTTCGTTTAACTTCAACAATGCTTAAATACGTCAAAAACTTAAGCAAAGATTTTCACTGCTTTAAAAACGAATGGAGCAAGATTGGTGAGCCTTCCCGAAAAGCTTAACAAAGACCGCAACGAGCAATTAATAATAGAACAAAGAGCAACAAAAGGTTTGGCTTTACGGTGTGCCGGGAGCTGCTTAGCTTTTACGAGCAACAGTTAAGTGGTCCTTTGTTGTGTATTTTAAGGCTTACGGTGGTCAACAAACGGGGATATGGGGAAGGAGACATCGGTCCCAAACCTACTCCAACTAGATTCCTCGGACAAGGATGCAAGCTATGCGCAAGGAAACTTGCTAAAGGGAGATATGCAATAGTGTCTTACAATATGGTGAAAAGTCGGTTCGGTCACCGGTACTTGGAAAATTCCCATATGGAAATGATTACCATAAGCGGTTTGTCTTGTGCGGAGGGCATGCAATCTCCTTCATGGCATCCTTTGATATGGCCGAACGAGCTGTTAAGCTGGTCAACCGTTAAATATCAGAAACACACGTTAGGTAGTATTGGTTTTGTGAAAAGGCTGGGAATGCGGTATGCATTAAACACTGGTTAGGGAAAGTCGTTTCTAATCCTTATGGTTGTAGTGCGAATCGCTCTCCGGGATTAGGAGAAAGTAAAAACGATAAATAAATAGTATAAAGTAGATGTAAATGTTATGGGCTGCTTTATAATTGCATAGAACGTCGTAAAGTTGCTTCCTAATAGCAAAAACTCAGCTCGACAATAGGAAGAAACGAAAATAAAGAACCTTTTTTGTATCTTTGCGCTACCGGGGGGAAGTTTATTTAAACATTACACAGCCCTTTCGCACTAGGCGGTTTACTAAAATTCATTCTTAATAATAGAATACTCTGCTTAAAGACGTGCAAAGATTCCCCAGCATGGAGAGAAGAAATTGAAAGAACAAAGCGTTGGTATATGATTAAGATTGCTAAAATCGAAGTGGGTATTCCACGTAAAATAAGATGAAAATGGACAGCTGTTCAGTGCAGTGTGAGAATGGCATTTCTTTTCTGCTTCGAAAATCGTTAAACTTCGGCTCCCACTGACTTCCGATCCTCGTTGACTTGAGCTATTCCAAATGAGTCCTCATTAATACTTCCATTAATATACAATTTGACCAAGATCGTCTGAGTTGCTACAGATTTCTTGCAAAAAGTGTCCTTTAAGGCCTTTTGCTTTTAGAAGTTATCAAGCACACGTCGCCAATAAATGTCACATATAGAGATTAAGCATTCCGTTCCTTCTTGAATAACCTTTCCCTAAGTTCTCCAGATGGATCGTACTCCACCCTGTTGGAATGTTGCCGAAAAGGTCCGTCCGCAACCTGTTTTCCCTTTGGATGCTAGGGGAAACACTTTGGTCACTCCTAACGAAAAGTGTAATGCCACTTTCCCTGTTAACCGCGATTTTATACCGGTGTCTTGAGTTGAGCAACTTTCCTAATACTTGGAAGAGTGCTAAGGTGGTTACCATTCTAAAGTCTGGTAAGGATCCTACTTGTCCTGAGAGCTACCGACCGATCAGTTTACTATGAGCTTTGGGTAAACTGTTCGAGAGGATAATCCTCGATCGTCCAGGATCGGGTGTCTGAGTTCGTAACTTAGGAACCTCACTCTAATAGTAAATAAATTTCGTTAAGGTTGTTAAAATAAACTAGGTTAAGCACGTTAGGTTATTTCTGGGTTTAAGTTTGACAAATGTTTAGGTTTTAGATTAGTATAATATGCACAACAAAAAAGTAGTAACAAAACAGAATCAATCAATTCAGTTGATGTCAAACCAAAAGCACACATAAAACTAACATTAGGAAACGTTAAGAATTTAGGTTAGAAAAGCGCATAGTAAAGCTCCATATAATCCATCTCCAGCAATGTAATTGTAACAAACACTTGATGATCAAATATTTGCATACATACCTAAGTTCTTCTTCAAGTATGTCACCGTTGATTGCGCTCCACAACTTCCGTGGCTTCTACGAACAGCTGCATACAGAGCCGTCAGTTCTCGAAATTCACTCCATAACAGTATTATCCTTTACTGAAGAGCCCATAACTGCAAGGACTTCTTCTATCTTGATGCTATGGAAATTGTTTTGTTACCTATTACACGACTCGTTGCTAACCAATCTGTTGACCGATCAAATAAATAGATTAATCCATCTATTTTATTTATCTTCCGTGCAGAATACTTTGCTTTGATACATGATGTAACTCGTTTAGTTCTTGGTTGTAGCCTTCTTCAGGCAATTATTTAAAAATAAATCAATTATAAAATTCATAGAATTAAAGTAGAAATATAGGTTAACAAAGGAAGGGCTTGAAAATTGCAGAACAATATAAAACATGTAAAGTTTATGATTTTTTAGAACGAAAACTCAAATTATATAAATTAACCTAAAAAGCCTAAAAAGTAAAAAAAGGACAGCAAATTAAATATTTATATAGAATATCAACGTTTGAACTATAAAATTAGGTGATTACGAATTATAAGTGCAAACGCAAATGGAAACTAAAAAGACAAAATGAAAAAAAGTAAGTAAGTAAGTAAGTAAGTAGGTAAGTAAGTAAGCAAGTAAGTAAAATTTACATTTCAGTTTCAGCTGTGAAACTAACCCCACACACACTTACATATTCAACCCGTCAGATTAAACTAGCACCGAAAACAAATAGGATTAATGCCAATTCTTCATTTTAATCCTTTATACATCATCCGGGAGCTCTTATGGCCATCCATTTTGTTCCCTTTTTACGCCCTCTAACCTGGCGATACACCGCCAAACCAAGGTGTTTGTTCATAATCCCTATTCCCTGATGGTAATACGCTAATGAAGAACGTTCGTAATTCCATCTGACCATCGCAACAGGAAAATCCACAGTCCACTACATAACATTCATCTGAAACCTTCTCCAGTGGGGTGAGTGGTTCACACTGTCGACGAGTCGAATGTTTATGAATGAAACTGTACCACATTCGAGACTGATAACTGATTGTGTATAGGAATGGACCGACACCGACTCCTATTTCTACTCATTTCCCCTCTATCGGTTGTTCGCTCTCTTTCTTTCTGGTCGTCTGTGATATCTGTTTAACGTTGCCGAGTACGATAAAAATCTCGAAACGGTTTTCCCTTGCCACACCGAAAAGGTAAAAAGATAAAGTTCATCGCAATAAACAACTTTCGTCAGTTTCGGGGGAGCGCTATTTTAAACACATCCCACCTTCCCGAACACCCGAACGGGCAGGCAGATGGCAGATTCTTGCAAGGGGAGCGAAAGCGGCAAATATAGCAAGAAAACGAGAACCACGAGTCACACACGGGGTTGATGCTGGGCCGGAGTGAGTTTCCGAGAAGGGGGATGTTCTTTTCGAACCTGTTCGATTGGCTTCAAGTGCTGAGTAATGGAGATTAATGTGGTTTATCTGGTTGGACTGTTGCCATCCCCCCGTATCTCCGTTCATTGCACGGAGAAACTGTGTTTAGACGTAAACATTTGGTGCTCGACCCTTCCTTCGTCCTGTCCTGACTGTGTGTGCGTGTGTGTGTGTGTGTGTCCGGAAGAAGTTCGCGTGGTGGTGCGGCACCAGTTCAGGTTGCATGTTTATCCTGAGAGATTAGATCGATCAATCGATCGATTGCAATCTGCGCTGACGTTGAAAGGTCACCCTCGGGAATTGTTGCTGCCTGGCTGGCCTGACGGATGACGAGATTTCTTTTCTTTTGAATCAGCACAAAGTTGCAGACAGAATTGGTGTATGTTTATTCGAAAGTGTGGAGCAATATTTGCAGGTAATGGCGAATTGCAATGGCAAATATGTATGGCGCCACCGGAAAATTAAATCACTCAGGTGTCAAAAAAAAAGTTAAAAAAAAACTTAAACCCATGTTTATGTTTGCAAATCATTTGAATAAACTAAAAGATAAAAGAATGAGATAAAATAATAAGAAAAACAAATCTGTTTAAACTTATTTATAATAAAAATTTACGTAAAAATAAACAAAATAAATAAGACGAAGGTATAGCATTTTTGAATTCTTGTAAGATGGTAGGGAATGACGAAAAAGAATTGAAACTACCTCAAGTAACATATAATAAACATCAACAATGTTTACATTAAATGTGTAATTATTGTTATGTCTGTAAAATTGTAATATTCCGCTTAATTCTCTTATCTTAATTGCATGCAACCATGAAATTGCCTAACACTAGGTATGCAAGAACATTATCAAAGCGAACCATAACAAGTAGCACATGTACAGTGAAGGAAAAAAAACATTGAATTTCCGTGAAAAGCACACACACATACACACGTACATAAATGCATCTTACTGGGGTTGCACATTTTTTCTCACATCAAACCCACCTCGTCGACTGATGCAACATGATCGAGCTACAACACAACAACAGTCACCTCAAAAGGGGCGGCCCGCTTGAAACGCCAGGCCCGATGATCTTAACGCAACCACCGATCACCGATCGCAACGTTTCGGAAGCAACATTTCGCCGTGGCGGCTTTCTTTGAATTACGGTATGTTGTTTTCCCCCCCGAGTTCCAGCTTAGTTAATTAAGGGAAAAAAGGGTTCTCGGTTACTGTTTACATTACGCGCTAAAGTTGCTTTTAAACGATGCGCAGCATGGCAGAGTTGTGGACGTGGTGAAGGTGATGATGTTCTGCTTGTAGTTGTTCCCTTATGAAGTATATCAGTTTTGAAGTATCACTAGTTTTGTTTAGTAGAATGTGTTATTGGAACGGATTAATAACTAAACTGATTAATTATTGCTATCTTAGAGCGGAAAACACGAATTAAACGTAAAATATTTGATCAAGAATTTATCTACAATAGGAGTTTTCCAGCAAATGAGCTTATTGTATGCTTAAAAAATTGAATCGATATTGTTTTTCAGAAATTCAGAGAAATTTATGTAAGCACTTGATGATATTTTTATGATTTACCAAGTAATTATAAAAAAATTTTACGTTTAGACAGATACGCGAGGAAAATATTGCAAAGGAAGTATTTGTTCTTAAGTTGCATTGGGGTCTTCAAGTCCTCAATACTGCTCACGGTCTAGCGGACATAACAACACCATTACTTCATCTTAGTTTAAGCCTACCACATCCATGTGAACGACCCTAAATGACTCTACGGGCTGGGTTGTCCTGTGGCATTCACATGACATGACCAGCTCACCCGGATCCTGGCGAGCTTAACTGCACGATGATGAGATCGCGCTACAGCTCGTATCGCTCGTCATTCTTCTGAGCGTGACGTAGAAACATAATACATTTATTGGAGTTTTTTGTGAACAATAATTATTAATAATAATTATTAATAATAATTTGTGTTAATACAAATTAACATTTCTTACACATTTTGCAACATTTTCCACTTTACTTTGACTGACATCATTTATATACATTCTTCTTCTTCTTACTTGTTCCTATGGAGTGCGTCTAATAGACATTAGACTGGTTTCCAATTCGTCTCCAGCACACCTCCAACCCCGGCTGTATCCGATATCCCTCAAGTCTGACTCTACTTGATCCAGCCACCGAGCTCGCTTTGCTCCTGTACGTCTCGTTCGAAAATGGCGAGTGCATTGGCGTCCTCCGCCAGCATAGTCCAGGACTCGTGCCCGTAGAGGACTACCGGCCGTATCAGTGTACGATTTTGGATTTTGTGCGTTGTTGGAATCTTCTGGATCTCAGGAGTTTGTGGAGCAAGTAGTAGGTACGATTCCTCAGAACAATGCGCCTTCGGATATCGCTGCTTACGTTGTTATCCGAAGTTATGATCGTTCCAAGATAGTAAAACTTCTCTACAGTCTCAAGATCGTCGTCGTCGACCAATACTCTGCTTCCGAGTCGTGCTCTATCACGGTCAGAGCCTCCGGCAAGCAGGTACTTTGTCTTCCTCAATGCAATCCTATCGGCCTCGCGTTTCAGTCGGGTGTACGCCTCGCACACCGGCGCCGTCATCCGCGGAGCCAAGGAGTTGGAGAGATCGTGTGAAAATCTTGCACCTGATGTCGAAGCCCTGAGCGATGTTAACCAACAAACACGAGAGTCCGCCTCCTATGAAATTCGAATGATTCTGACAGCATGTTCGACACTCTCATCCTGCACTGCACACCGTCCATTGTAGCCCGCAACAGCCGTACCAGCTACGCAGGGAATCCGTACTGCCACATGATGTCCCAAAGCTCGGTACGATCTTTGATATGGTAGGTTGCCTTGAAGTCGATGAACAGGTGGTGCGTGGGGATCTGGTGCTCTCGGCACTTCTGGAGGATCTGCCGTAGAGTGAAGATTTGGTCGGTAGTGGATTTCCTTCCAACAAATCCAGCTTGGTGTAGCTCCCGACGTAATCTGTAGCAAGGGGCGCATGTCTGCAGAAGAGTATATTAGAGTAATCTGTAGAAGAGTGGTCCGTTGTCTCCTGCATCTGCCCCGTTCAGGTGTCTATTGAAGTAGCTCTCGCTCGTCCGAAAGGATATCTCCCTACGCGTTGCGGCACGTGGCGATCATGGGAGTAAAACCATTTCATTTATGTACCATTTCTCATAAATAAGTTTTCCTCCAATACCAGTGTAGTTTCGGTTTTCACAATCTATGATTTATTATAGTTTCTGTTCACTTTTGCTCCTGCAATCCATCGTGTGTATCGGGCACTAACATTTCCTGAAGCCGAAAAATAAACAACCGAAAAAGCAACATCTCTTTTGTTTTGTCAACCTCAAATTTTGGACATTTTCTGCTGTTTTTTTTTTTTGTTTATTGCTTTTGGTATATGGTATTCATATCTTATTGAACTGGCGTTGGGATGTTTGTGTGTTTGTATGGTGATATCAAGCCAAGGGAGGTGTATCCCTCTCTAAGGCTCGCCGAACTCACTATACATTTCCGCCAAGTTCCGATACGCTCATAACATTACGGGGGTTTTGTTTTCGCGCAATAGATTCTACAACAGTTGGGGTTAATCTGTTAAGTTGTTTCATTTCTTTCGTTCACTTGTTCTTTACATGCTGTTTGTGTTTGAAAGATGCAACCAGCAAACCCATCCCAGGGTTGGTTGTGTGATAAAGTTGTATGTGTAAGTTCGTTATGTTTTTTTTTTTACGTTTTGCACTACTACGGTCACTTACAAATCACGTATTAGAGTATTGTATTTAGACATGCTGCAGCTAGTTTAACGGCAAATTGGCACCCCGCAACAATGCATGTACGCTCGAAGAGAGAAGCAATCAAACAATCGGAAACCATTCGGAAGCGAAACGACAATAAAAACGATGAAAAATGAAAGCAAAATAAAACACACAACAAAACAGAAACTGTTCTAGCAATTTAATCATTGTATTTACATTCTACTGCCGATTTAAGAGATGACAATGTTGGACGTTTACGACGTTTTGTAATGATGAGCGTGTTCGCAAAACTAAAAGCTTGGTAAGCTAAATGAACAATTTTAATTTTAAATAAATAAAGAATAATGCGTACCGTACCGTTATCCTGATCGCACCTAACCTTCACCCCTCCAGCAGAAGCGACGGTACGTGCTGAAGAATGCTTGACTCTTCAATCACTCATACATCATTTTCATGGGAAGTCCGGGGTGGGGATGATTCGACGGATGGATTTACAGTTGGGAAAGATTTTCTTTTTATTTTGTTGCATCCTAAACAGCACTCGATTCGTGTTTGGCTGCTGTTTATCGGCGCTCGAGGGACTTACAGCAAAAAAAAAAACGGGACCTATTACACTTCACAATATTGATAATAATACGCAGTTTTCATTTTCCTCGTCATCGGGTCTACGGGTCTTCTCAACTACCAACTATTGCATGTACTCCTGCGTACCACAGGTGTTTCGTATATCCAGCCCTTTACCCTCTCACACACCAATGTCCTGTCCTACTCACTTATCGGAGTCGTAATTGAACGTAATTAATTATGCTTAAGGATTCGCTTGTTCATCATCATTTTAACATCGTGTATCCGCGCATTTGCTATAGCATCATTATTGTTTTTCCCCTCACAACTTATTACTATTCTCACGTGATGGCGACACACGGTAAGAAGTGCAATTTCCTTTTTGAGAAAAACGGAAACGGTTCAATGAAGTGTACACTAGGGCTCAGCAAATCACTAAAATAAACAAAACAAAAAGAAAAGCTAGTGTACACATCGAAACAAAAAGAAAAAGAAACGTTAAAAAACATGGACAAAAAATATAAATGTTTATTACTTTGCTTGTAATGCACTAATAATGCTAATATAAAAACAAAAATTTAGATTACCGTTCCATTGATTGTTTGTTTTAATTTGTAACTTCTTCTCTTGCATGTTTCGCGCAAAATTTAAAAACTATCATGATACACAATTTCGTACGCGCATGCGCAGGTATGCGCGATCACTCTCCATCGATCGATCGATTCATTTTGTTGTCCATCAGCCCACATTCACTGATTAGAGATGATTGCCGATTCGATTTGAGCAGGGCTTTCAGTTCTCGTGTGTTTTAAAAATACTACCGCTTCCCAACAATATTTCCATACACTTCCATTCTCTTTACGGTGGTGGTTGCTGCACGCTCGCTTCCTTCCCTTTACTCGCCCCGATGTGTGTATGTGTGTGTGTGACAGGGCAACGAAAGCGAAAAACACCATACGAACGACAGACGGTGCCTGGTGCTGCCAGCACTCATCATCAGTAAAACGAGCAACATTCTGCCATCGGGCGCGAGCTTTGAGATCGCAAACATCCCAAAAGGGTTGTGTGTCGTGTCTCCTCATCGGCTATATCCATGTTACATTCCCGGCGTTTAATCGCAATCGAGCTAAGCCTAACAGAATGTCCCCATGCTTTTGGGAACCCTCATCACTCGTGTGGTTGTGTGTGTCCTTCGCCGCCTGATGGGAATTTTGTTTTAAATGGGTTGGTTTGGTTTACTTTTCTTCGCTGATGCTGCTGCCCGTCGTCATCGTCGTCGTCGTCGTCGTGCCGAGTGTTGTAAGCTCGTTAGGATTCACCGTTGCCACTGTCATCGCCGTCGGCATACGATTCTACCGATGCATTATCGTCGTCCTCCGTGTCGAGATCGTAATCGTCGTCGTAGAAGTCAGTCATATCGAGCTGCAGGAGAACAATCAAAGCAAAAACAAAACAAAAAATATAATCGTTTAATATGGTATGGTATTTGTAAACAAATAGATAAACTTTAGATGATACGAAAACGACAGACAACTGATACGACTCAATAGTGTCATTTGACTTTTAACCTGGGCCCTCATCCAGATCTAAAGAAGTATTGGATACTAGTCCTGGAATAGAGATTAGTCAAACAAATTCTGAATCGCTGCTAAAGTCCATTAGAAGTCTCTTCGATCGACGATCATGCGATCACTGTCAAAGGGATCTTTTTACATTGGCATTTCTTAGTCACTGAGTCTCTTACAACGTACACGAGATGGACATCAATGTCCATTTTGTCGAGGAATATCAACATTTACGTGTATGGAACGAGTTTAAGTTTATCCGTACACAACAGACATAATAAACATAATAAAAGGCGATAGATGTTGGTTTAGCTTGCTAGGAGACATATGGCCATCGAGTGAAAAAGCTTGACGATCAGTCTAAATCACTCTAAACTAACCTAACAATTGCTCAACGAAAACTCATTCTGTACCAAACGTAAACAAACCGGCTTAATCCGATAAAGCAAATGATCGTAAAAGCAAATTCCGAAACAGCTCTGCAGCAACTCATTTTACTAATGAGTGGACATTATTCCAGCGCTCCTAACTTCATCCACTCTGAATCTCGACGACTTCATTCATCCGTGAGAGAGATGGAGCAGAAAAAAAAACGAACAAGAAATTCAGAGTTTCTTTTCCTGACATCTGAAGAAATTGCTCCCGGGGAAGTTAAACGGTAAGAGAAGGGACCGTCGTCGTTGTATTTGCAAACTCGAAAGAAAAGCAAAGACCACGGCCGACGCTGCACACAGCATCGTCGTCGTCGCCTGTGACATATGATGCGTGAAAATGCAAGCCATAATATTTCCCTCACGCTGGCAAAGTCACTAATAAATGTGTAGCTATTTGTATAACGCTACAATGGAATGGAGTCCGGCCTCACCACCATATTCTGGCGGTCTCACCCTCAGATTGGGACGTTAGGCGGTGCTGCTGCTGCTGGTTAGCTGCTACTCTATAATCCCTTTGGGAGTCATTTGCAGCAGATTTCCTGGCACTGCACCCGAGGCAAGGTTAGGCACAACGGGAAGCACCAGTGTACACATATGATGCTCTTAAGCACGCCATATTTGTGTCCGTGTGTGTGTGTCTGTGGAGAAGCCATCGCGAAAAACTACCAAAGGGAACATAGCATTCGCATTCTTGATGCCATTCGAATGGCGGTTCGTTGGTAGTTTGTTCCGATTTACGATTTACAAAGGGGATTCTTCTGAAGGGAAACCGAATGGAATGCGAAAACCAAGTGAGTGTTTCACCCAACAATGAATGCCTTCGAGGGGCGTAAGGAAGTGCGTGACTTTACGATAGGGTAATTTATGATGGTAACTTCGTAAGCAGAATGAGATTGATTTCACCGAATATGGCACAGAAGTACGCGCGAAGGACGAGAGCTACACTTCCCGTGATTCATGCTTTTTTTTACATGTTTTCTAGGCTATCTATGGCTAGAATTAGTAGTTGTCAATTTGCTGTAGTTCCTCCTTTTCAACAATAGAGTAGCTCCAACTAATTTTAAGCTAATGAAAGTTCCTATTTCTTCATCTTGTTATATTTGATAACAAAATTTAATATTAAGTTTTGATACTGTTTCAAACATAAGTTGAGAAGCGATGTATAAACTAGTTCTCATAAAAAAAATCATTATTCAATAAAAAACAATGAATTTTATACACGATGTCCCTCGAAAAGTAATCTTTTTTTCTAATAATTAGGTAACTGTTCATTCTTTTGGAACATTTTATGAACTCATAATTGAGTCTCCTTCCGAATGGCAGCTATTTCTCGAATTTATTGGAGGATGTTTTTCATATGAGCATCCTCTTCTCCTTCAAAAAATCATGGTGAATAGTGAAAATTGGTCGGCTCGCGGCCCGGTGGTGATGCGACAGCGGCGCCGGTCTTCACACGACAGGACCGGGGTTCAAGTCTCATCTGGGCCGTTCCCCCATAGTGAGGACTGACTAACCAACTATGCGGTATCAATTAGTCTAGTAAGCCAGAAATGGCAGGCATGACCTTAAGAGGTCGTTAGGCCAAGAAAGAGAGGAAGAGAGTGAAAATTGGTAAACGAGTTCATAACAAAAACGTCGCAATGCTCTTCGAATGTAGCCAGTATTTAAAACATCCGAAGAATTCAGCATGTACCAAAATAGGAAATAAAATCCCCACAGTATATGTAAACCTCAGCCGTCAATGTCAAATCAAGACAAGAAAATTAAACACTTTCTTTTTAGAGCTTGTTACAAGGATATCAACACTAAATATGTAGAAAGCAATGCTAGCCAATGGTGGAGGTGATAAGTGATGTGTGGAAACAAATCTTATTAGTGGCACCTTTTCCCACCTCAAGTTCGCAAGTTACTGCTCCGAAGAAGCAACGCACGGACCAAAAGAAACAACCGGGACCGGGACCCGGTTTCGCAAGGCAACTCACACTCTTCTACACACGTGATTCGTCGTTTGCCACCGCAAACCGACCCGCAGTCGTGTGGCGTGAGATATTTTTCAAAGAAGTTATTTCTATAATTAATATAAATATACAGCCATTTTTCATGCCATTCTTGTGCTGCGGATAGCACACTCCTTCCGTTTCGATTCCGCCGCTTTGGAGACTGCTTTCGCGAGTAATCTGTGTGCACGACGGCCGAAGATTTGCGAGAGCTGTTCTGGAGCTTATTTTTTACCCCTGACTAGCCCGTCTTAAAAAAAACGGGATTTATAGTCTTCTCGCTGCTCTGCAACGAATGCAGCTTAGCTGCTAGATGAGTGAGCAAAAGCAGGGAGAAACAGTTGAAGCAACGGATCAAAATTAGCGAAAAGACGGGAATGATGTACGGGTTTTATCATAAAGTTCACAAAAAGCTGACGCTTTCTTGGTGGAAGTGATGATAAATGGGAGCAAAGTGCATCCGCACCTAAGACTGCCGATTTTTAGCCTATCTCTACAACATAACATACTTCGCGAAGTTCACAGGCTAAATGCAGACTGTCAACGATGCGACCGAAACGCACCCGTTTAGGGATGTTTCGGGGCTGCAGATTATGGGTTTTCTCCAGCCAGAGGTAAATTTATAGCTTTTGTGGAATATAGTGTGGAAAAATAGTAGCCCTGACTGATGTCTTACACAGGGCGTACATCAACAAAGCACAGACAAAGCCTACCGATTGACCAATTCTGGATTGATTTTAATGATTAAAGTTAATTTTGAAGTAAAAATTAAAATTGTGTGGAAATTAAAAAGATATACTAAATAAATCTTCACACGTCAGCACCGTGTATCCTCACCGTTTACAAGACTGGCTATACAGAGCTATGGGTAAAATCAAGCCAATAATGATGACCTCTTAAGACGTGTCAAACTGCAATTTAATATTTGTTCGCACTGCAGGTTTTAACACTAAGCGAAGTCTATTCTAAACTAGTTGAAAAAGTCAGTTACATCCTGATCATCGGTTTCGGCCACCCTAGGACTCTTCTTCTCCAGGGTTGTAAGACTCTTCAAATGCAGCAGCGATATACGAAATATCGCCGGTTAGATTTTTCATTATGAAACATGGAACCAGATGCCAAAGTGACATTCGCCAAAGTGGCGAAAAATATCCTGGAGAAGATTGATATTGCTATACAAACTCGTGGTTTTTGTCTGAGATGAATCCGAACGTAAAAGAATGTAACAAAATGAGCTACTACTAAAAGCGCTTGGAAAATGTGCTTTTTTGATGCTGAGAAGTCGAGTCGAGCGACTCCTAACTAACAAACCACAGCAGAAACTAACCCAGAACTGATGGATTCAGCAGTGGTTAAACAGACAAAACAGTTTTATCGTGTTACTATTAAAATATTACGCGAATATCGACCAAAAGTGTTCATTTTTGCAATCTGCAGATACTGTCCGGTAGATTGGGTCATTCTATTCATAAGCGATTCATGTATTCAATATGTGTTCCATTCACCGCCATCGTTAATCGATAAACTAAATTATACGGATTGAACGGTTACTGGCTAGACAGCAAGTGGAACAGACAAAAACGAGCTACAGAATCTGTTTCTCCTACTGGCAACATTCGCCATTTCCCCAGCATTGCCATTTAAACGTTTAACATTTATTTTAGTAGTAGTAGAGCACAGATCAGCAGAGATAACAAAGAAAGGCAAAAATCTATATACAAACTAGGAGGCAGCTTAATTCCAACTGAAAAAAATAATGCGATACTGATGGGCTCATTTTTTTTATACTACCTTTTTGGCCTAACACTCTTCTACAGATGCTCTTTCGATCTTTTTCATGGTAAAAATCATCATGCGGCAACCGGAAAGCCAAAGTAACATTATCATTCCTAGACGAGGAAACGGTTATTGTTATTGACCAGTCGTCGCCGATTGCGTGTTTGTTTTGCTTTTTCAGCCGCACCGATTCTTGTGAAATGTAAAAGAAGATATTTTTTCCCCCTGTTTTAAGAACACTACATACAGAGACTTCAATGTCGAAAAGGAGAAGCACAACCGTTGTTGCAGAAAAGCACGCCGTCCACTTTAAATGCTGCGTGCCTTGACGGTTATGTTCCTATCCTAATGTTGGTGGCATTGATGTGAAGTATCGAATAACCCACCGAGTCCCACCGTCACATAATCGATCTACTGAACAGTTGTTAACTTGAACGCGTCTCTGTGACCAGTCTGCCAAAGCATATTGATATCGATACCGTGTAAACATGTCTGGGCTCATTCATTCAACCTCATCCGATGAGGACCGGGGGAGAAGTCGAACGCTTGTGTCCCACTCTTTGGATATCTCTGTTTCTCTTGTACCAGCAGACAAGTTCCCTTGTGGACCCAATCACGGGCAGAAAGAAAGATTATGCTAAAGCCGAAAGTATAATAACGATGTACGCGATCCGATTTTCAATAAACAACCGTTGAGTTATTATTTGCTCAATGATTTATTTGTAAACCGAATCACACCCCATCCGCCCCTGGTCGTGGTGCCCGTTCACTACCGTTTGCAATAGGACGGAGAGTGTGGTGGCACGTTTGCCGAGGTCCATAAAATCATGGTACAATGTTTCACAGTGCAACATGATGCGTATTATAAAACGGAAGCCACCATCAACAAACCACAACCGAACTGAACGTAACTCGGTCGAACAAATCCATCACATTTTGAAGGAGTTCATGTAAATACACATTCCATTGTAGACGATACAAATGCAACTGATGGCGAAAGTGACTGACTACATCCTTGAACTTGGACATTAAGCGAATGGTACGTTAACTGCATACGTACGTACGTAATGCTACTCGCAGCTAAACGATCGCTCATCGTCTGTTGCGATAAACAGAGCAGGCAGCACGAGCAAATTAATTAGGTGTTTAATTCTGCTTAGTGTTTGGCAGATTTATACATCGATATTAACATTTTTTCCTGCTAGCATCCTAATGGTTGAACCATTTTTTTCATCAACTCTGGATACATCCGGGATGTACGTACCATAGCAGATTCGCTTTTTGGTAAATTTTGGTAAAACCTCTTCAATGAACACCACAATTTGTTAAGGGACGCAGGTTAATGAATCAATTTCAAATTAATCGTGCGGTCGTCGTACGTCGTCCTTGTTCAGGTGTTAAATCGTCAGGTGTATAAATTATTCAATACCTACAGAGTGTGTCAACAACCGCAGACTGATTGATTACGATTTGACCTTGCTGTATGGCAATAGCGCAAAACAAATCGAACACGATCGCGCTGTTTCGCGGCGGTTACATTCATTTAAATTAAGTCAAAGTTTTAATATGCATAAGTGCAAATTGCACCGATTAGCGCAGAAACAAACACGAACGCACTGTGTAATTGAATACGTCCGCGTTCATTCATTTTATGTACGATAACCTCTTGGGGTTTGAATTTGCCCTGACGTAAGAGTGCGGATTTCAACATTTTTTGTTTGGCTTATCATCGGTCCACCTGGTATGGTAAAGATGGTAAAACCTCGACAAACAAGAAATTACTCCCATTGGTCAGGGAATGTAACGAAGATAAGAAAAAACATGGATGGATTGCGTACTGGGGTTGGTGATTAGGCAAGCAATATTTCCGTGTGCAATCGAACCGGAAGTGGAACTCACCTGAGGTTCCTGGCCGGTAGGTTTCGTTTTCGATTTGATGCAATACTCTTCTAGCGTAAGCGGTACAATGATGCCTTCCTTTTCGGCTTCAGCCTTGGCGGCCTGTGCTTGTCGTCTAAAAGGCGGAAAAAAGAGTAACCGATTATACACAAAAACTGTGTTTGATATTATCGACGTGGCGTACCTAATTATGTTAGGATATTCATTGTCCTTGCCGTGCGAGTCTCGCCATCTTCGGTACATGACGGACGCATCGACGTTTGCTGGCGAGTAGGTGTTTGGCTCGTTGAGCAAGGAAATCACGGATAGCAGGATGGTTCGTACGTTCTGTGTCGGGTTCCATCGTTCGCACGGTAGTTCACCGCTCTGCGGATCGTCAACCGGTGGATGCAGGATCGATATGCAGAGATCGCCATTCTAGCAAAATATAATTAAAGAGAAAAAACGTTATTAGTGGAATTAATTTTCTATTGCGCCGTACAACCAGCCGTTACTCGGTCCGATCGACTGACTTACCTCGTAGACATTCGGATGCCAGACTTTTGTTAAAAATCTTATCGATGGTGGAGAGTATGGATAGTCTGGTGGAAATTTCATATGCGCCTAAAATGAAAAGAAAAATAAAAACGAATTAAATTCATGTTGAACGTTGCCAATCGAAAATGATAAGATCGAGTCATATTATCGATTCCCCCTGTCTATTACCAAACATTAGGTGATAGTAACAATGTTTATACAGTACACTACTTGCTTCATATTTGCCCTACAAAGTTCGTGCACGTGCGAACTTTCAATCACAATCAGTCGGACTACTTGAATGACGCGCTTACAAATTATTGATAAGAATCAGGCGATAGCGAAGCTGAATGGATGTTGATACAGGATTAATACATCAATTCCAACTCGCACAAACTGGCACTAGAGGCTGCAGGGTTTACTTCTAAGAATTAATCGTTATCATATTTGTTGTATCCGTAGACCGTCCGTCCTGTGGTATAGCCCAACGAGAAGTGCCAGTTTATTTTCCTCATTTGACAGTCTCGTCCTTATGCTATAACTTTATGCTATAATATCCTTATTGCCATAATAAATATAAAGCAATATTATGTGGAGTAGCCTTTAACAAATATAAATATTTAACAGTAGTTTGATTAGAAAATTTTAATGAAAACATTCGACAGACCATCCGAAATTGATTGACAGAAATCCTAACCTTACATCGCCTACAGATTCTTTTAATATCTGCCCGCAACTATGATACCGGAGTTCCATTAGTAACTTGTACTTAAAGACTTGTAGGCTCCTGACTTCTTCTTCTTCTTTCTTGGCCTTACGACTCCTTATGTCATGCATGCCATTTGTGGCTTAATAGACTTATTGTTACCGCATATAGTTGGATAGTCAGTCCTCACTATGGGGGGAACGGCCCAGATGAGATTTGAACCCCGGTCCTGCCGTGTGAAGACCGGCGTCGCTGTCGCATCTACCACCTGACCCCTGAGGCTCCTGACTTAATGGATGCTGTTATTCGATGCTGCGAGCCCTTCAGATCATCGTTGAACATTACTACTGACAATTACACAAGTAATGCTGTGCAATGACAATTGAAGCAAATGTTTACGTTTCTCTTGATTATCGCTTATCAGTGTGTGCTATGCCCCGGTCTACAAACCTCAATTCATAAACAAAACATTTCCCGAAAGCGAATCGAAAGACCTTGACTGACAACGCGACAAAACACACAACCCGGGACCTTAACCGGGAACTGCTATGACACAGCCGGTGGGCCAAACCACGATGCAACGGGTGCATCGATTTCATCGACTACGTACACAGATAAGCGTGTGACGCGCTGTTTTCGATAGGCTCTCGATAGGCCGCGTTTGTTGTTTTATTTTTTTTCGCAAGCGTTATTAAATGCACCACGATCGATTATTGTCGATTGCTTCAATAGAAAATAACCAACGACAGCATGTGTATAGCAGCCACCCGCTACGGAGTCGGGAAAGGAAGGCGAATAGGCGAAATGACAACGTTACACAAGAACGAGAAAACCCGTTCCGGATGTATGTGATGTTCGGGCGCGCTTGCATTCACTGTGCATGCATACACGCTCTCGATGACAAAAGCGTCAAACTGTGGGCAATAGGAAGCAGTAGCAGCGGACAAGCAGCAAATGACGAAGGGCAGGCAAAGTACAGCCAACCAGAATAATCAATTAACACACACGCTAAAAATAGGCCCTTTTTCGCGGGCTCGCGTACTATTCGTTCGTGCTTGGCAAGCAGGAAACCATATGGTTAGACTGGCGGAGGAAAAACATACAGAGACCAGACTCAAACATCTTATGACTATCGAATCGACCCGTGTGAGTTCAGGGAAAACGGGAAGCGGCGGTGGCCGATCCGAATTCTCGATCGGTTCAGAGTGTTGGCAATCGTGTGATTAAAAAATGTGACACTTCCGTCTCTGGCCACTAATTCTGTCTAACAAACAACAACGATGCATGTGTTACAAGCAACAAGTAGTACTGGGTTGCATGTTTCTGGCTGGTTTGTGTTTCTATTTACTGCTGTTTGGCACACTACTACTAAAATCGATAACAGGTGCGCATATTGCTGCCGATGGTGATTCAATATTACCCCTGGCGAAGATCGAAGCCAACTGAACCAACTGCGAGAGCTGCGGTGCGCAATGTCGCTTACCGCTTTACACAGTAGTGTGCAAGGGACACTTTTCGCACACCGATTCCGGTGTAATTTCTCATATTTTACGGAGAAGATTTCTTTTATAAATGCATAAATAACAAATCAAATGCACAAGAAATAAATAACAAATCTGAAGGTGCGCAATGTCGCTTACCGCTTTACACAGTAGTGTGCAAGGGACACTTTTCGCACACCGATTCCGGTGTAATTTCTCATATTTTACGGAGAAGATTTCTTTTATAAATGCATAAATAACAAATCAAATGCACAAGAAATAAATAACAAATCTGAATAATTGTACTACCGAATGAAATGTTCCATAATCTTACGGATTTTCATGATGAACTAGCAACTTCTGGACGCTGTTAGCACCTTTCCGGTTAAGTGGAATATTTCTATCAGCTCTATAAATAAGTTTTGACAGATTTTTACGGAGTTTCAAGCCTCATATGCCCGAATAGGTATCGGTTTTATTCAGAAAAGTAATTTCCACACACTTTGTACAACCTTTTCCCATCTTTTGGGTAGATTGTGGATTCCTTCATTAAAAAAAGAAATCCGGTTTGGACGCAATCTATGTTTTGGTCCAATTTTTCAGTTCGGCGCAATTCTGGAAGTGCTGCACGGAGAAGCCATGCGCTATTGACCGGAGCAGACGGTAGTCGCAGGACGCAATACCTGGGCTATATGGCGGGTGGGAAAAACATCCCATTTTAGTGTCTGCAGGTAAATGCGGACAGGTGCCGCAACATGTGGCAATAAGCGTTGTCGTGCAGCAGAATTACTTTGTCATACCTGGTCTCGTACTGGAGCCTGGGACGTTACCCGTGATGGTATCGTTTGGTTCCAGCACTTCGTGGTACACTACACCCAACTGGTCCCACCAAATGCACCAAACGAGCGTTCTTCGTCTTCCATACTAAAATTTCCACTTGTAAACCGCTGAAACCACATCTGGCATGTTCTTTCCGATAAAGCGTGATCGCCATGGTATACGATGGGTCTCGGTGGACGAAGTTTTCACGCACAAAGTAATGAAGGAGAATTCCTCGCAAAAACCTTTTTTCTGGACCGAATGTATTCATTTTGCAACCAAGCGGAAAATACTTTGTTTACTAATTGATGAAATGGCAGCTAGGGGCAAACAAACCCTGCAGATTACACTTCAAAATAGCAGTGTTGTCAGATTTTACTAAAGTAAAAATTTTAAGTAAACGACGCAAATTTCAAAACCGTCAAAACTTATTTATAGACCTGATAGTTATTTTTTCCACATAAATTTTGACTATATAACGATTGTACAAGGTTCTCCGAAAGAGGTTTGAGCAAGAAATTGTATTGGTTGCTGTAACGATCATTTTGGAATCTCTTCAATCGACGATGCTCAAACCATGTCTAGCGAATTTCGCATTTATTATTTATATTTCCAGGATATTCCTAGTCATTTATACGGATACTCTTACACAAGGATTCAAATATCACAAGGATAAAAGCATCATGTGCTAATGTCTCGATTTTCCTCGCTAGTTTCGGCTGCATTTTGCGGTCTTTCAGCACTTTTTGGAGCCTGGAATCTGTTCCATTTTAGATGATCTTTAGAAATAAGATCGCCACAAAGTGTCTCATTATTTTATGGTCTTCACACAGGAATAAAACTCATACATATGATGATGGACACATTGTTTTAGCGCATGCCTTATGGCACTTTTTTTTAAACAATTACTCATAATACGCCCCAAACCGTCTCTTTGTAGCAGCTGGATAACAAAGAGCAAAACAGTATCGTGATACGAACGTAGCTTGTTCATTTTCTTATCATGAAGGCGTATGAGCGCATGATGCCTGCCAATAAATATGTTTCGGTAAACAAATGCTCGTCTACGACGCATTACCGTGCCATTTTTCATAAGTATTGTTAATAAAAATTTAAAAAAGTTACATGAAACTGACTTTTAGAACGAATATTGAAGCAGATTCTTGATCCATCGAACAATTTCGTTGGCAAACACAGCTGCAAAAAAGTGTTCCTTCACCATTCACGGCGCGCTATCGCTCTCCATAGTTTGTGGCTGGGCTGGGTTAAGCAACGATACTAAAAAGCCACACATAAAAAGCATTACCAACCATCAACATAAAACCCCATCTCGGATCCCCACCTAAAACAGCGTGTGCCTTTGCCGTGAGAAGCGACCATTACACAAGCCGCTGAAGAAGCAGCAGCGACGGGGCGACGAAAGACGCTACCGAACAGCCCGCTCGGCACGCTGAATCGATCATTGGCAGCAGTAGTGGGGATACGAGTTAAACGACTTTAGTAACGCAACGTCGTTGTCGTGCTCCGGCCAAGGTTGTTTCGGTGAGCCCAACGCCACTCATTTGCTCGATCATCGGTGCATGATTATTCGCATTCGCACGGGCAGGCTCACGATCAAATCGCCCCAGTCGATGGTTGATCGACGAAACCGAAAAACGAACCTTCCAACGTGAATAAGGCAACAACACTCACAGCTTTATGAAACTACAACGCGTACGAGCAGCTGATTAATCCCCCGTCCGTCTTTGTTGTGTTGCTATAGCCGAGAGATAGGTATGTATGTTTCCTTTTTTGGACAACTGTTGCGAGTCGCCGACTCGCGACTTTTCAAGATCACAAAATGTTAAACATCATTTCCTGCCGTTCATCGATCGCGTTCGGAAGGACAATCCCTTACTTTGCGCAAGACAAAGCAAGACCGACCTCACCACACACGTGGAGTTTGTTGTGAAAGAAAGAAAGTGGTTTGTTTGCGGTCCAACGACGACCTTATAGCGTGCAAGTTTCTAAACCATTTTGTCCCATAAATTCACCACAAAACGCACGATCACTGCTTTGTTCTCACCTTAAAGTAACCGCCCTGGTAGAGCGTATCCGGCGGGCCGAAGATGGCCACCTCCCACTCGAACAGATTATCCTCGTTCAGCAGCTTCACGCGGAAACCCTCGACGGGTTCCTCCTGAAGGCTTTTGTATTCCAGGGAGAGGGCACGCACGGCCGAACTGGACGGTGTGGCGTTCATCGTGGATGTGTGATGTATTTTGTACGGCCAAAGAAAGAAGCTTAAGGAATGCCTTTCCTTCCTTCCTGATCGCGTCGTTTGAACGTTGTTTAGCGACCAAGACAGCACTCGCGCCACTTATCACTGTGACCGCTGCACAGATTCGACTGTCGCGCGTGTTGCACGTTGCGCTCAGAGGCAGCTCAGCGATACGAACAGATGCTCCGATCTGCACGATGGATTCACTCTTGAAATAAATTCACGCGATGCACTTCCGCACTTTCCCCGTTGTTGTTGCTGCTGCTGTGCTGTTGGCCGTGATCCGTTGTCTGCTTCTTTATGATCGCGCAGAACCAATTGGTGACGCCGAAGATGACCGCGTATTTTGTGTCTAGCTAAAACGAGATCAATGTCGCAAGAAGATGGAGAGCATTACTTCTTTTGCTTTGTTTGTCACTGCAACGCTGTTTGTGCCATTTTTGCTACATTTTCCTCCCAGCAATGGCCGATTTTCGGACGGATGAGACAAAGAGGTGGGTGATGTTTTTCCACAAGCCACGGCAACACTTGGCGACGGGGGAGCGGAGGTTAGAGGGATGACGACAATCGCATGGGTGGAAAATGCATGAAAATGGCACACTGGCAATGGTGGTGGTGGCAATAATGTTGGTAGTTTTCGATGATTCAGATGCTGTGGAAACAGTGGCAATTTCATTCAGCTCAAGGTTGCCGATGAAAAATGCATCCAGAGATAGCTTGGTCGAAAGAGGAGAAATATTGAACAACGGAAAAACCACCATCATCATCATCATCATCATCATCTCGACGGGTGTGTGTTGATGAAGCTGTTCGAATCTTCTCATTCTGCTATGTATGTACCGCGATGCACAAAATCCGTAATTGTGTGTGTGTGTGTGTGTGTGCGTGTGTGTGCGCGAAATAAAAATAAAAACAATGGCGGACATTTTACCTGCTGACTTGGGTTGCACTCTATCTCGCTCACTGCCGTACCGTGTCAGTCGAGTGCTTTTCTGCGCGCGCTCTCTCCCTTTCTCACACACTTTGCGAGAGTCTTTCTTCACAGACCTAGCTTTGGTGAATGGAAAACGTAGCAAACGCTGAATTTTCAGGGATGGTGATCGATCCAACTACCCCAACAATTGATGATGGGCTTTCACCCTGGTGAATTTTGTGTCTTTAAATGCGTCGTGTTTTTGCTGTGAACGCTCCCCTTTGCAAGGATTGCACAAACACTTCACACACACACGCACACGCACGTACGCACGCAGCTCTATTACGCTTTGCACACTGTTTTTGTTACGCACGCACACTTCCTGGGTGGGTTGGTTTTTGTTTCAATTATTGCACTACACGACACACTCACTTACCACACGGTACGCGCGCGACCTCGAAAGTGGCGCTACAACACCAAACGAGCGATGGCTTCAACAAAAGAAAACAGCGTACACCTCCCACAAGGAAGCAACACACTCGATTTTTCGTACCTGGCCCCTGTTTGTTCTCGAACACAATGTGGCTAAACGCCACTGACGCACACACACGCACACACACACACACTCGCGCTCACAGAGGACAACACAGCACGGGTCGCTCTAGTTGGCAGTCCAACCGACGGCAGCTACTAACAATTTGGTTTTCTACGACTGGCAAATATTAATTTTCTGCGCAGCACATACGACGATGCACGAGATCGCGGACCGAAATGGAAATTGTTTTTCGTACTGTTGAACCAGGAAAAAAGGGGCGAAATGTGTGTGAGAAAACTCTCGAATGGATGTAGGTGCTTTTGATCGCTTTATTTTGACAACAATGAAGTAGGTAGTGATGGGCATCTGTAATCCGCTCCGAACCTGTTCCCAAGTAGCGGTTTGGGGTTTTGAAGGCTGTCATGTGTGGGCTGTCAGTTGAATTTGATTTTTGCTTCTAATTTGTTGGAATACTTTAATGAATAATTTGTGAAAAATTGCTCTTATTGTACTTTCTTGTGCCTTCGATATACTTTTTTAAATAACCGTATCCGTATCTATAAAATGTATGCTGATTCGGAGCGGTTAAAACCGCTACTTGGGGAACAAACTTTCAATTTATACGTGCGATAATAATAAAGCAAATAAAGATGCATATTAAACTTTACGATGTATTAAACATTCTTTTGACTAATCTTGACTAAGCAGGAAAGCTGACTTGTTAAAAATGACCTGTGCATTCAGTGAAGCAAGTATTACTGTACGCTATTGTAGCTTCGTCACAAATAATGTAGGGAACTATAGATCCAGCATGCAAATAAAATCAGAAAAAAATAGATTTCAAGTACTGTGCATAATATTTCAGCTTGCTATCGTACGTGCACATTCATTACCGAATTCAACAATGTTTTAAAAACGTTTTGTTTGGATTTCACAAAAAGAAACTTTAAATTTGTTGGCGTGAGATAACGCGAAAATCAAAATGCGACTTTTATGCTGTTTAAGAGTGTCTCTAGCACAAATCGACTACAGATTTAACTCTATGTGTGCCTCTACATCGTGGTGTTGTCCAGATTTCTTGATAAGATAAAAGCTAGTTAAAAACTGAAAACATACATGATAAAAATATTAAATGCTTAAAAATATTAAATTAAAGATTCTTCTTCTTCTTCTTTCGAAATAGATTGTTGACTTTTCGTTGCGGTAGTATAGGGGGTGGCTTGCAAGGCCTCTCCCCCAACCCCCTGTCTCGTCGGAGGGCCTACGCTTCCTAGCTGTTTAAAGTCCCGTAGGAAGCCAGGACAGAAAGGACAGCTAGCCGCCCCTAACATGGAGAACAGACGCTAGCTGTCCCCCTCCGCTCAATTTAGCCATATCACCCATCTTCCCAAGGGGTTGGGTTTCCCCGTATACCCAAGCTCAGATATTTGGAGAGACATGTTACCGTTCTATACGCCGGGGACGTATTGAGTCGAAGTAGGGTATGGAGAGCCTTTGTTGACCTTCAAGAGGGTTCGGATCCATACCTTACCAGTGCGGTATTGCTACCACACCAGCTTATAGAACAAGAAGATTCAGAGAAGGTGAGTTTTCGTGTATTGCAATTGCGTACTAATTCACTTTGATTTGTAGTATATTTGAAGAAACTTTGTTGATACTTATCCATACTTATCTACGGATTTCGAGTTGGTCGAATAAAGGTATGTACGATCTTTTTTTTCACACACGAAGTGATGTTTTCAACAGTTAATGCGACCCGTTGGCACAGCAGGTAGCAGCGCGCTTCTTCACACGGCAGGACCGAGTATTGAAGTTCGTCCGGATCGCCTCCACGAAAAATTGGCATTAGCGTTCTTCATCAGCATAGTTTTTGTCGTTATCCGGGCGTACCAGGATTTGATGTATTGCACCTTTCTTGTGTTGCTGGAGTCTTCGCTGGACATCGCAAATGTTTGAATACCTGATTCGCCTCGGCTCGGATTTCGCTGCTAAGGATGTTTTCGCAAGACACTATCGTGTCATGGTATCAGCATATCTCGAGTAGAACACTTCAAGATCATTGCCGACTCTGATACTGTAAAACGGTACAGCTGCTTCAGCTGCTCATCAGTCTTTCAAACCTGCCGGAGACGTTGTTTATAAGGTGAACTAAAGTCTCCGATGATAATTTTGTCACAGCATTAAAATTTCAGAATCTTTCAGCTGAAGATCCTTTTAAATGCGTTCGTTGATCGGTTGATCCATAGCTAAAGACTCCAATTGTTAGTAAATTTAAATTGAAAGGTTACAATAATATTTTAACAGTGTTTGGGCAAAGAAACACAAAACTTTTGATTAATTTGTTTATCATACGTATTATTGAAATCACTTTTATTATTCTAAGAATGATACATTTGTTCTAGCATTTCCTAACTGAAATTACATAACTGATGGATTGAATGGTCCGATCGGACGATTCACGTCTTGCTTGTGCTATTGTGGCCGTGGCCATTGTATGTAGGGCAGTAGGGAGTCAGATTCTGTTTCACGCACTGCAACACTCAGTCACTCCGTTTCATCAGCCTACTCTTACACGCTAATCAGTTTGTTGCTGAGCCCGTAGGACCCACACTTCCATGGCGATTAGTCCATGCTGTACTGACGCTGAGAACGTCCTACAATGCTCAGCTAGCTACTCTAATCCTACCGCTTTCTCTCTTAAGCTCGCTCTTGTTTCCCCCCCCCATTAGGTTCGACAAACTTCTTAAGCGCGGGGGAAGTGTTCTCTCTACTACATCACAGCAAAGCAATGGCAATTTAACAAATGGTGAGCACTAGCACCGTTGCTGCAAAGTGCACCTGTGCACACCGCTCGCAACTCGTAATATACACATGATCAATATAAATACACGCAATGGAGTGGAAGTAGTATAAGTAAAAGTAAAAAATACTAACATAATTTCACAATTCAACCTCATCGATGCCACCTGTGCGCTGCGCTGCAAACCGTCTTGTCCGTGACCTCGAGCTGCAACATCCGGTCCCAGAAGGAGGGGTTTCTTGTACTTGGCGACTTGTCAGTTCTGTGTCGTCGATAGTACAGATATACCCCGGATAAGACCCTTCCTGGACTCTTTCTACTACATTCAATCGAAAGAGCTGTCAATCGGCACGGGTCTTTTGGTTTTGTTTTGAGTATTGGATGGGCCGTCTAGTAGCAGGGATGGTAGTAGTGGTAGTGATAGAACCGCCGATCAGCAGGTTACCACTCAGCAGCTGCGTGCCGACACGCTGAAGTTATATGACTGCTCTGGCATTGCCAACGATCCTACCGGAACACGGTAGTCGTGGCCCTCGATCGGTGCGATCGTGTATGCCCGCAGCATGTTCGCAATGATGGAGAAGCTGAGCAGTTGCGTCATCCGGTAGCCCATGCACGAACGCCGCCCGGCACCGAACGGAATGAAGTAGTCGGGCTTCACCACGCGGCCCTGCTGCAGGAAGCGCTCCGGGCGGAAGCTCTCCGGTGCGTCCCAAAGCTGCGGCGACATGCTGAGGTCGTAGTTGTTCAGGAAGATAAGCGTATCCTTGGCCACGGTGTAACCTTAAATATTTATTTTGGTTTTAGAAGTGCAAACCGCCTTATAAAACGAAAAGAAATATTTACCTCCAATCTGGCTGTCCTGGTTGGCAACGTGTGGCACGATCGGGGACGCAATCAAGCGTAGCGCCTCCATGATGGTAGCTTCCGTGTACGGCATCTCGGCACGATCGGTCAGCTCGATCACCTGCCGACCGTGGCGCTCCAGCACATCGTCCGCCTCGGCCTGGATGCGTTGCTGCACCTCCGGGTGCTGCACGATGTATCCGAACGCCTTCACCAGGAAGTTACCGACAGCCGAATGTCCGCCGACAATGTCTTCCAGCGCGAACAGTGCCGTCTCCCACTCGAGGGCAGGGCCGCGACCTGCCTTGACGTGCTCAATCAGACTGTCAACGTAATCGCGGGGTTCGCTGCCTTCGCCCCACCGCTCGTACCGATCACCAATGATCGTGTCCAGGATGATCGTGCGAATCTCTTCCGCCAAACGGTCCATACGGCGCAGGTTCTGCCGGTGCAGGGGCAACAGGAATGGCAGGAAATCGGCCGCATAACCCTGGTTGACTTCATAGAAGATCTGGTCGAAGTTACGCACCAGCTGCTGGAAGCGCTTATCCTCTACCTCGAACCGATGGCTGCCAAAGTACTGCGATGGCAGGCCGATATATCTATAGGTTGTAGAGGCATAGAAAAGTCACCAAAATGCGATTTTTATTTATCAATTTATCACAATGAAACACATGCTCAAATGCTGTAACTGCAAAAAGCTCGGTTGGAGAACGGCCACTACTTACAGTTTTCCTTGTTGCCGGAAAACAGCAGCTGATAGCGGCGGAAGTTTGGCCGGCTGTCAAAGTGCTGACCCTTGTTGAGCAGCACCTCCTTGATGCTGTCGATCCCATTCACGACGACCGCATTCACCGAGCCGAGGCGCAGCGCTGTGACGGGTCCGCCTCGTACACCGAAATCGGTGAACCCCTGATACGGTACCTCGTACCCATTCAGCTCCTTCAGTGCTCCAATGATTGGGTAGTTTTTGGGACCGGGCGCTTGCTTGTCCTGCCCGTCGCCCTCCACAACTTCGTCCGCTTTGAACGTTACCGCGACACTGGCGATCAGCTGTCGGAGTGCCAGCAACAACTCACTGCGTACAAACACTTTCTGCTTTAGCTCGGGAAGCAGCATCAGCAGTGTCAGCAGAAAGCAGCTCACCATCAGGTAAGCTGTGCTGCTGGAGCTCAACAATGATACGCTTGCACGATCCATGCTGCAGTAGTATTATCAATAGCAGTAGTAGCGGTAGGCTAGCAATGGAAGATCACTCCCTGCACGAATCACTTCAGAGGCACAGGCACGAACGCACAAACACTATAGCTTCACGTGTACGCACACTGCTTTCGAAGGCACACGGTGACACAGGATCTCTGGAAAAACAATTCTCCGAGAATCGGGATGCTGCTGCTGCTGCTGTGCACGGTAGAAGCTTTCGAACTGATTTGATACGCTTCTCGATCGAGCCGGCACCCTTTTATACTGAAGATGGTATGCAAATTGATGCTTCGCTCGCTTCACAGCCACACGAAAGAACGAGCAGGACGAACCGTCCATGCAAAGCATTAGCTCGGCTTCGTGCCCTGCAAGCGAACCGTGGATCTGATCGGATCTGATTGGCTTGCGGGATTTATTGGCTCGTTTTTTTCTTGTTGTTGCTGTTCGTTGTCTGTTGCCTCTGGAACCTACTTCTGTGTACCGTAAAGGTGAGAGCTTAGTCACCTCCACTGCCGGAAATTCTAGGACTATTTTTCGGTTAGTTTGAATTTCGGGCATGGATGACGAGGATGGTGATGACGTAGATGGCACCGTGGCACTGATTCTGTACCCGATCAACTATGCATTATGCATTCGGTCGACCCAAAATCGCCGGTACGTACTTGTTGATCTTCAGACATCAGACGCTATTGTCGTTTTCTGTTTGGCGACTGCATAGTTACTATCCAAGAATGTTATTGTATTATTTTGATTTAGTTATGAAGTTAAATTCAGTGATAAATTGATAAATAAAAATCGCATTTTTGTGACTTTTCTATGCCTCTACAACCTATACACATATCGGCCTGCCATTTCTGGCATCTTTGACATTTATTACCCGTAGTCATGCAGAATGTTCAGTCATGCGTAGGCATTATACCATACAAACCTGTAAGGGCTCTTTTTGTGATCTAAATAGTAGTTTATCCTATAAATTATTTAAGAATTCTCTTTTCAGTATTAAATTTACTAAAATTTCAATATAATCTATTATAGAATCAAAAGTTGTGTGCTTCAATAAGCTAAGAAAATGAGCAAAACGTTGGGATAAAATGAATAGGTGTTAAAATTTATTTGTAATTGTCAAAACAAAGCAATAATAGAAAGAAAGAAGTAATAAGCTTCATGAACTAGATGTGGTCAATTAACGATTTTCCTCTTGTCTATATCTTTTTCGACCGAAATATGAGAAAATTGTTTAAGCTTTTCAAATAAAATTAAAATACTTTGATTGCATTCCTATTAAGTACGTCACTATGATACTTATTATTATACTATGAATCGATCGCATCATCGAGAAACGATCTCATATGACTGATGAGCTCAGCTGAGCTTAATCAGGACACAGAGAGTTGAACAGAGTAGTATTTGCAAAAGTCAGAAGTAAAAACAGTTAAGAGAACGCGAGGCTATCGTAAATACAGATATCAAAGCTAGTGGATTAATGTAGATTAATCTGTTTTTGACGAACTATACTCAGATCATCTACGATTTATTGTTCTTTGGAAAAAGTTTAATAATTAAGTAATTGGTTGTATCATTCTAATAATATCAGGAATGTAGCTGTCATAAAACAAATAAATAGAATGAATAGAACATTAGGTGTTAAATCGATAGAGACAATAAATTTAACAATAGAAATATGTATATACCAATCGAA
The DNA here is from genome assembly GCA_002091835.1 of Anopheles maculatus. Taxonomy (NCBI): domain Eukaryota; kingdom Metazoa; phylum Arthropoda; class Insecta; order Diptera; family Culicidae; genus Anopheles; species Anopheles maculatus. Next base: position 102,607 of record KZ062566.1, on the reverse strand, counting down.
AAATTAAGTAAACTAACAAACATAATAGTAAAACAGTCAAAGCATTTCACAGTTTACTGTCATAAAATAACAGCGAGACCTACAACATAATTTGCATTTGATCTCATTTCAAATGTGATTGTGAGATGCTTTGCAAGATTCTACTACCAACGCAAGATTCCACTACCAAAACCAATCATTTGTACCGATTGTATCAACAATTAGATACCATTTCACGCAACTGACTAGGCACACGTAACATCACCTGTCCTCCGATACGTTCAGCGATGGCGCACGAAATGCGTACGTGTATGCACCGAAAAAATAAACAGCTTACGAAGCAAAAAAAAAAATCGCACCCATACTGTCAGCATCAGCTTACGCACCCTGTCACACTTCATGGCGCCATAAATGTGCTTCAGAATACTCCGTTGCACATGCAAATCGAAAGTAACTGTTGTGAATCCCAACGGACAACAGCTTGGAATTTGCAATGTAAAGCGTCTGTGTGTGTGTGTGTGCGCACGTACTTTTTTTTCATTCCTGACCCCTGCTCGGATGATCCTGCGACCACAGAGATGGATGGAACCGGTCCCGGGATATGTTTGTGTTTCATCGTTCACTAAAATCAACTCAGGAATGTCCCAACTGGCAAACCTTTCACCCAGGCTCTGTTTTGTGTGTTATCGGTTGCGGTGTTATCGCTTCATTCGTCCCCTTTTTCCCACTTTTGTGTCTTACATGCTGGCCCCTTTTCCGTGCAATGCCTGTGAGCACATGAGTAACCAGGCGTCTCCATCCGAAAGCGATTTTCAAACGCTTCGGTGGTAAAATAATATCTTTCAATGTGAACTACTTTCGACACCGAAATGGTCGAAATGGTTCGGTTTGAGTTTGTTTTCTTTCACGACTAACCGCCACCGACCTCCTCCGTACAGCCCACACCGTCCAACCGGTACGATCAGCTTACGCTTATTAGAATTAAAATGAGGTCCGGCTTCCGTATCTGATTGAACCGCTTTGTTGGCCGCTGGCGACGACAGGCCCGCACGTATGTAACCGTGATTTACTGTCCCTTCTTTCTCTTTGCTCCTGTCCCACCGCTCTCCTTCCCCCTACCTTTGGAGGGGAGAGAGGATCGAAATCACTCAGTACTTTCCAGTTTCTCCGGAAAGTTTGCCGTTGGAAGAGAGAGAGAGATACCTTCGAAGTTTTGTTGTTGTTTCTGGCTTCAAACTAACCCCGTTGGCCACTGGCGCCGACCCAACGGGTGCACCTCAGCCCAGATTGATGCTGCTGGCCTATAAGGGCCCCCATTGTTCAACGCCAGCCCAGCCGGCCAACGGTCAGTGGAATTGTTTTCACTTAACCTAACCTATTTGCATTCGCAATCATTGCACACACACGCACGCACACAGACATACGCGGGCTCCAAGCTGGTAGCACACCTTGGACACCGGCCACAACGGCAACAGAGTGATCGGTGTGGCCAACAGTTAAAATTCGTCCATTATTAATGAGCCTCACCAGCAAAGCGGGCAACCATAACCGTGACGTTCGTGCAGAAAGAAAGGACCCACGAGCAAAAGGAGGCTACGGGCATCCGAGCTGTGACTCGAGGTGTAAAGTGTCCGGTGCGTCGCCGGCCCTCGGTCCGGAGAATCGCCCGAGACGGTCGTGATGATGGAGAAAGTGTGCCTGAATCATAAGCTGGACTCGGCTTCGCTATAAGGATATACATATATGCACCACAGCCGATCAGCCGGCAGATTTAAGCGATGGACGGATGGCTCACAACGGTCGAGGGAGTGGCCCTTGTTGCATCCACCACGCCTCCCCCCCCACCCAAAGCGAATGATCGAGAAATCGTGTCGAACGAAGTCAAGTTCTGGTCGGTGTCGACCTCTTTCCGATCGGTAAATGAGACTTCGCAAACGCAATGCAGTTTTGAGGGCACCGGCCATTTTCCATAATGCCATCGGGCGTATCAGACCGATGCGAGTGATGCGGTATCGATTTGCAAATGCAAAAACACGGAAATTTAACTCCAGCACGAGTTGCAGCACGTTTCGGAGATTGCCGAGTGTAGATTAATTAGCTCCGAAGCGGAACACAAGATGGATCATTACATTTGCAGCTGCTTTTGTCTCTTGGCGAATGCATCAGGGAACGAGAGAAGTAGAGAGAGAGAGAAGGGAAGATTGAGAATCTCTAGGGATGAATAGGCAAACGATGAGATGGCCCTTTTTGTCTAAACTAGCAGCGCCATTTGCCGATTTGCATTTGCCGCTTATGCATCGGGTATGATTCAGGTCGTCCTCAGGTGTACCACGGGTGTACCGGTCCTGGCGGCAGCTGGCTTCTAGAAGCTGCATATCGTTGACCTTTGAGTTGGTGTGCTGGTGCTTACAGAATGGACACGAACGCACACTAGCGAAAGCCACGGTAGGCCCTTCCCGTATGGATACGGACTGGAAGACAAAACAAAAAAAAAAACGCCCGGTCCCAATTTCTACCGTGCTGACCTATGCCGTTCGACTGCTGATGGCGACGACGGGCTTGCGAAAGGGGGGGAGAAAGAATCTAGCAACACACCACACTCCACCAGATGTGGGGTGTGCTGGGTCAAAACCTCAATCCATAAATTGGGTCCCAATCCGAGCGTAACTGCGTCGCCGGCTGAAACCGGCCAATCTGCCCGTACGTAGCTGTTTCTTGCGCTCCGGGATACGGATACATTGCACGGTGCATGAACGGAACGGTGTGTTGTAGTGGTACGAGCACGACATTTAAATACCATGTGTGTATGGTTTTTTTGGACGGTTTTCCCCATCCCCGCTTGTTGTTGTTCGCAAGTTTTGATTTTGTACTGTTGTTTTTGTTTTGCTCTCGCCCTAATTCTGTTTTGCTTTGTTTTGGTCCTGGTTTTTTGTTGCCTTCTCGATTGTAAGTTATGTGTTCTGCTTTTGTTTACTTCCCTACTGATTCACTCTTTCATAATCGGGTTGTTTTGTGTGTGTGTTTTTTGTTTCTTCAGTTTTATTCATACGTTACGATTTGACAGGAACACGTTGTGGTCCAGGTTTATGCAATTTTAGATGAGTTATTGACGTGCCTGTTAGAGGATCACGTTGTTTAGGATGTTTCGGTTTCTTATTTACAGACTCGGGTTCAGACAGGTTTACAGATTCTATTAAAAATAATTATGGCAAATATCGGTCTTCATCTCGTACCGCTTCTCGTTACCAGAGCTTTCACTTCTTGCTTTCTTCACTTTGTAGGAAAGAAAGTCCTGAGTACGAGAGAACTATCCGAATTGGATTTGGAAAAAGGGTTTGTGTCGTGAAAGCTTCAAGCTCTTTTTATAGCATTTGCAGTATCTATTATCGGCTAGAACAACTGATGTTCCTCACGAAATAGCATGATTGTTAGATAGAGAAAAAAACTCCAATTAGTTTTTCTCTCATATAGCTCGAATAAGTGATAAAGAGAATTGTACAAAATCCTAGGAGGGAACTTGTGACACAATACTTGGTTGTTCTTATTGAGTAAAAAACCCCACTCGTTCCTAATAGCCCTTTATATAATCTTAGCTTACGTGATACACTAACTCACAGACGCCAATATCTTTATCTGATACGTCTATTGATCTACAATTCATCCCAAGTTAAATTTTATTTATATCACTTCCAGCCTAGAACCCCAAAAGCATACTGATGATGTCACAGTAGACGCCGGTAGCTTTCAAAGTGGATTACAACTTCAACTTCACACCCCCCCAAAAATAGACGGTAAGTCATATCAAGCATCCAGTTACGAGGGCTTTTCTAAAGAACTCTCCTTTACTCCTCATCATCGAATAGTGCGTGTACGTGTGTGTGTTCATTGCGCCACACGCCCCCAAACGGGAATCTCCATAATCACATGGTTGCAAACTAACTATGTGCTGCCCTGCACCCTTCAGGTCCTGGGCGCCTCTCGGGTGGGAGGCTGATACTATCTACCATGCTGCCCCTAAAACCGTGGCTGACATCACGTAACACTTGGGCATATATGTGTTACTATTAGCATGCAGCATGATCTTACCATGCTATCCGTATGCGAAAGATTTGAATGGCACATGGTTTGACACTGTCAAAGACAATCGATGCAGATCGTATTCGACCGAGCACGGTTGAATTTGATTTCCTTTGATCGTTTTACTTCACGCGTTTTTTCTTTCCACTTCACTGTTTTCTTTTCTTGTTCTTTCTGATTGTAGCTGATAAAACCAAAAAAAAGACGTTTGAACCATTTGCAACCAAACAAAGGCGGCAAAAGACGGAAAACCAAACAACGAACTTAAGCGTTTTTCAATCGCACGAAACAACGTGGTAGATATGTTTGTATTTTAAACAACCCGATTACATTATCGAAACGTGCTGCCCATGGTTTGGGTGGGTGAGGGTTTGGTAATAGTAAATTACTTGAAGCATGTTACGTGTTCTCGTATTTGCATACCAGATAGAATTCGAGCATGGTGATCTAACCGAACGTGTTCCGCAAACGGAAGGGTCTGGTATAATTTAAGTTAAATGAGGCTGGCATTTATTGTTTTTATAGTTTTTTTTTTATTTAAGAGACATCGTAGTTTGCGTAAACGTACGCAGTATAGAGATTTTTTTAAATCTGTGAAAAATATCCTCTCTGATTTGTGTATTTCTAGTATTCAATAAAATTCCAATTTTTTTTTTTTTTTTTAATTAAAATGCTGCTGTCTATCGTCGTTTGTATCATGTCTATTATGCACAGACAAAAATCTAAGCGTTATCAATTTATCAATTGGAGCAGATTTTGCCAAAAGTTGTCAAGTCAGTTGAGAAACTTGTTGTTTAAGATTTTTCTATACTGTTGTTCCGCAAATGAGCTTCAATAAAGTTAGCTAGGACCTTAACCATGACTTTCTTAATAATAAATGTTCACATTTTATAACGATTTCTGAACCTTGACATTCAGTTGATCCTCTGATATTTCAACGTAAATGATTCTCCGATATAGCTGTACCCAAAATAACACGTTTATAGAGTTTCTTCAATTGACGAAGATCGATTTTTTCATCCTCTCATTCTTAGAGAGTTTTGCGTCTTGCAACTAGGGCCAGTTTTTATCGAAAGCACCTTTTTTTATCTCCTGACGCTTCCTTCTACTCCAACGCATCTTGCCTCGGTCTCTTCGTACATTCAACCGAACAGGAGAGACAATCACCCTAGATTAAGGTACCTAGCGACGGCTACCACTTGAACCGTTTTTAACAGAGGGCGTCCGACTTTGAGTTCTCTACAACAATGTCCATCTTGTTCAGGACATTTTTCACCATTTCGACAAATACTTTACCAACACATAAGGCCTGATTATCACACTCAAATTGTAAAGACAAGTTGTCAAAAATGGATGATTGGTATTATGACAGTCGTTTTGTGTTGTCTGTTGGAGAAATATAACTTAACGAAAAGCAAGCTTTCCAACACACTGCCAAGAACACCTATTCTGTAACACAAACGGAGACCCATATTTGTCAAACTGTTTTCCGTCAGCTTTTTGCGACGGAAAGGCGCCAATGTTATTTGTTGTTTAGTGTTTTAGATATGAAGTTCCAACAAAAATATACGTTTTTTAGTTCAGAAGGAATATAAAAAAAATAATTAAGTGTCTTTCTATGGTCATGTCATATGGTACCGCCATATATACATAAATATTTGAGGGTGCTTGTTGCCAGCGAGAATCTTTTTTACTGTGCTGTTGCACCTTTTGTAACTGGCACTAGTGGCGGATCAAGCCCCCTTAGGGCCCTTCGCGGAAGTTGGGGGCCCAACAATTCTCGAATTTTGTCTCTCACCGGCTCGGCTGTGGGGGAGGGGAATGTAGTGCTGATACCGCCTTAATTTTTGTGTAGCAAAGGAGCCCCTTGTGTAGAAACGGGGCTCCCTAGAAAAGGGTACCCGGTACCCGAGGCCCCTGCAAACACCAGGTCATTGGTAATCAGGAGGCCCCTTACAAACTGCTTCTTTCAAAGTGCGTGACCGGGGTGGGGTGGAAGGTCTGCTAAGGCCTTCCTTTTTCGGGGCCCCTTCAACGGCGAGGCCCTCTATCCGCGTTGATTTGAAACCGTTTCCGTTGTTTACACTTCTTGCCGCCTGCACTACTAGATTTGGTGTATGGTTGACAGCAGCTAACGAAAGAAAAAACTTAACGAAACTTGTTAACTCAAGAAAAAACTCAAGAACGTTGTCGTAATACAAATTTATATTCCGTTTGTTTCAGCCTACTTGTCTTGGCACTTTTCCGTTTGTATGACAAAATAGACTCTATAAACGGGAAACATATTTAAGAAAGTGAGTATAGAAACATGACTTCTGGGATGACTTATCCAATCCGGTTTAATTAATACAGCATGAGTTATTAATGAAAGCCGATGAGTGTCCACATAAAATGGATGATTAGATGAGATAGGATAAACGATAAGATCCTATAAGTTGCATTACGCGAAGTTATAGGATACTTGCATAACGAGTCTTACTGATCAAGCACTTAGGAGTGAGGCTTGTCAAAAAATTGTCTTTCGAGCCACATCTCAATTCGGCACAGTGTTGGGCCTCATCATCCGCATGGCGTCTGAAGTCCGTGATCCACTGTACTTGAGGGCGTTGTATTGCTACTGGATCCGTCCTATTATTCCAATGTTGTCTGGTTTCCTGTAGGCGTTTCCTGTAGTTTTCCATTATGCGCCTCCTAAACAACCCCCGTGCTGCTTCTCTTCCTTACCCTGTGCGATATCAACTGCTATGACAGGTAGGCCTTAAGTAACACCATTGTCATGCTCGCAGGATATTCTCTGTCAGCATCCTTTTCTCTAACATCAACTCGTCCACCCTACAAGCGGTCATTCCTCTTTATATCCCATCTTATCACTTGCACGTACGCCCAACTTCTCTAATCTTTTAGCGACGCACGTAGTATACCAAGTTTGAGCCTTGGGTGTGGGACATATGGCCATCAGTTGCCGGTCCACTTAAATAGAGGTAGTGGTAACACAGTCTCGCAGGTAGGACCAGGAAGCTGGGTTCCAGCGTCCAGAAGAAGAAGAAGATCCTTGGATGCGCGTGCCATCAGACTTCTGCCATCAGCAATAGGCTCCCGCAAAGACGAGCTCTATGAGCTGCACAATGATCCCACTATTGTGATGTGAAGTACATGTCTACTGACATGTTTCATGGCATGCGTATGGTACTGGACGACTCAGTCCGTGTAGTTTTCTATAGATGACGAATGCACTTAAGTTTAACAGTTTAACTCCAGGTTACACTATGAATTCCTGGTTGTAACTTGTATGCTTAATTTGTATGTGAAAGCGTAGACCTTGATCAACGATTATTCAGCCGCCAGGAAACATAATAGCTACAGAAAGTCACTTTCCATTGATTGATGCATAGAAGAACCACCCACCTTTAACAATTCAATTCTTGCAGACATGGGCGAAACCATCTTCTAGGCATCAGATTCTAGGAAATCATTTGTGAATGCTTCTACACGAACAAACGGCGCACCAAAACGGGAACCGCTTTCTCCTTCACCTACAACAAACGGCCAACCCCTTGCACATTAGCATAGCAAACCGTTGAGTGAATTTCGAAGGCGGAAACCGCCCACTCACGTGTTGATTAGCATTTGTCCTGCCGATTGTGCTTAACTTTCACCCGAGTGCAACCAACCGAACCGGATGCGTGATCCTTACCCGATACATTCCCGAAACAAAAATGGCTAATGTAAGGTTTATCTCGCAGTTCACGCTTCATTTCTTCTTTCAGCAAGCACCAGTTCCGAATATTGTCCTTTTCACCTTGAAAATGGATGGCATCGGTAACTGGGCAGTGCAGCCCAGAATCTCGCAACACGGATTCAAATAAGCTTCACGTTTCGCTTTTATTTTGCGATTCTGTCCCGCATTCGCATATTGTTAGCAATTTCTATTAGCTTTCGATTTGCTCGTTTTCCACGTTTGTTGTTTGTGTTTTAAACTGCACCATTTTCTCTTTTGTTGCTTGTGTACCTATTTGACTTCTACACTTCTTCACTGCTTGTGTCTGTGAGTGGTACGCGCGTGCGCCATTTTCCAACGATCGTTTGTCAATTCCAACGACAAAACGCAGCCATAATCAGCCATCGATCACATCGGTACCTACAATATCTCAATCAATGAGTCACGCGGCACTTACATAATGGTCGGTGATTGAAACGGTAATGGACAACGGTTCGTTGTCACGACGTCTTCATCAGCGCGATCCAATCGGTGATCTCTTGAAACTTCCCCCGGGGAAGATACTGTGCTTTCCATAACAAAAAAAGGAACAACCGACCCGCTGTACAAGATCGCGAACAATCCGTGTCCTGAACGGGGTTGTGACTGTTGTTTCGCCATTAAACATAATGCAATACTGCTGCGTAACGTGCCGCACGCCAGGAGAGATACGGCAGCTATCCTGCTATTCTGCTTGTGCGTGCTCGTGTTTCCGTTACAAACATTTGCATCTTACTGTTTTCCAACCCTTCACCCCCGGGGATGCTAGGGGAAGAGAATGGTTTGCGGTTGAAGGTGGACTCACTTTACGCCGAAAACTGTAAATGCAACAAATGAATGCAACTGCTGGGGCGTGTGTGCAGCACACGTCAGTTCCGAACATTGGAAGTCATCGCATCCCGTTAGCAGCGCTTCGCCAACGATCAAAGCCGGGCGAACGTGTTCCGGCCGGCACGGGACACCCGCAAACCGGTACCGGCAGCTGAACCGTTAGTGGCGTCTCTCATTCAACAAAAAAACGGAGGCAACAAATATTCAAGATCATGAGGACCACTCCAACCCGCCAAGACTCTCAACCCATCCGCAACAGATGGAAGTCGTAAATGCGACCCGAGTCCCGAGGATCGCTCGATCCTCGCCGTTGTGTGTTCTGGAAGTGACAGCTACAATCGGGCAATCGATTTGTTTGTCGATCAGAATACATTTTGCATACAGATGTAAATTAGCCACACTTCTAAAAGATGACGATGTTGCTGCTGATAGCGCTCACCAGTACTGAGCGCTGTGGTGAGCGATGCGGCCTGTGGAAGGCTCGCTTTACTTTTGGTCGTGATCCTCCATTTCCTTTACCCCCTGATCGCAAAACCCTCTTCTCCTTCGCCATTTCCCTTCTCCCCTTACTCTAAATGGAACGTTCTGAGCCTGCATAAATTGCAGCAATATTATACAACTTTGATATTGGGCAAGGATATGCCATTTAGTTGGAGAGCGCGTCGATTTCTGTAAGCTCTAAACGTTTTGCTGTACGATGTTGCTTTACTCTAGTGTTTTATAATATTTTGTGATATTTGTAAGCTTATCCACATACAGTAACGTTCAAAGCAGTAAAGAAAGGAAAGTGTCACAGAAAGTACATAAAAGGATAGCAAGAACCCAAGGAAATTCGTTTCATCGAAATTATCGTGTTTTTTTTTTGAAATAACAATTATTAACAAACATTCTTCAGTTAATGGAGTTACGTTCACACGTTATAAATTTTATGCACTATATGTAAAACATTCATAGGAAGTGGAGTTTTGAGTAAAGTAGCAATTTCTGAACTAGATCCAGGATATATCTGGCTAGGGTGGGCAAACGTGTGCGAGATATGAGCTGAAATTGGAATAGCTCATATGAGCCTGAGCTCATGCGAGTTTCTGCGACTTCTTGAGCTAACGGTGCATCGCGAACTAGTTAATGGCAGTGACAAGTTTCATTTTGGCCGGAAAGGGACTCGCTGTCCATAAAAACCTTACCTTAACATCGCATGTGCTAGAGAACTTATAGTCCAAGAGGCTCATAAAGATACACTTCGAAGCATTCTTCAAACAGAGCCGTAAATTACGTGGATACAAAGTACATATAGGCTAGTGCCCATCTGCCCTCGGCCTCTTCCACTCTTGATTAGCTCGTTGTCTAAAAGGCCTCGACTATTAAGAGACTTTATCGTCCTGAGGCTCCTTAAAAGTCGTCCTTGGATTTCGTCGTCTTGCAAGTTGAGTCATCGACGGAATTATGTGAATTCTATAACAAGTTTTCCTTGCGGGAGCTACTTAACGCAATAATAATTGAAATAGTACATGTGAAACTGTTACGCACTCCAGCAGGATGGTATTCGTGACATAAACAATGAGTTTCAAGGATAATGAAACGCATAATCAACGAGCTGTTACAGAGTACAACCTTAGGCATTGACCATGATACATCCACTACAACGGCGGCCCGGGTACATCGATCCCGTGCCACTGAGTAATGCAATAATAAGGATTGAATCTCCGATCAATTGATCGATCGACTCAGACGATGTGATGATCTTGACGAGGCTGGTTTCCTTTTAGACAAGCAATTACTATCCGGCCGGCACGTGGTACGTGTGAGCGGTGATCATGAGTTACATGCACCTTCATAGATACTCATTTCAGTTCAAATGACTTAACAACATTAACAACCTAAACCACATTAAATCAATGCTTGTTTATACATTCATCTGTAACATTAGCACGTGTTGTATAATCGGAAGTGCCAAGGTTGATAATGAACTACATCACAGCAGGACGAACAAGAGCATTTATTTCATTTCTATTAAAAGCCTTGTAGATATATCCACAGTCCGCCGGTACATCCACTGTCAGAAAATACGAAACATGCAGCATCAGTCTGAGAACATTCGCACCGGGAAGCCAATAACAACGGTTTGGAGGCACGGTTTCGCGCTCATTGCTGAATTGTTTCCTCTCCAGGTACGCTCCATTCATCACACTGTGTCCGTACTCCTCCGTAACGATGGCACCGTGGCAAGTCTTCCGCAAACAATGCACACAATCACAACAACTTTCACGATCCGGATCGTACATTCTGTACCGGGTCGGCCCCGTACGCGAGCCCCGTAGCTGTAGCACCTCGGAGGAGTAACTCTCATGCAGAAATCCTTGAATTGTGATCATCAGGCATTCATTTGCATATATCAGTGCAGCTACGAAGTGGCCGCGCGCACACGCGCGTACACTTCCTTCCGTTTTGTTTCGATTTTTTTGTCTTTGTTTTTGCTGTGTTGTGTTATGTACGTTAGCGTACTCTATTATTAAGGGTTGGCTTTATTTTGACGGTAGGTAGGTGTCGGAAGCTAGAGTGAGATGACAGAATTTCATCCTGTTTTCTTTTTCCCTTTTCAGTTCACTCTTAGTACCGACAAGCCGGCTCGTGAGTATTACCCTTGGAATACTAAAATCGATGTGCCGCCGACCCGAGCCGAGTGCGATGGCGCGTAGGAGGTTTTCCCTTTTCCCTGGGCGGACGTCCAAAAAGGACGTAAAATCGGACGTGGCGTTGAGGTGGTTGAGGCAACTACCCTTAGGGCGCACTTGGCGCGTGCATGCGTACGTATGTATCCGGTGCGTGACGCGTCTAACAACTACAAGCCATAATCGATTCTAATTTATTTGTGCCGGCGCGAATAAATGGCGTTGTCCACCCTCCGTCCCCATATGGTTTGCAGTAGATAAAACTAGTACAAACACACCTATACGATCAGCATACAAACTGGGCTAATCGTTTGATGGCCAAAGGGCCGAATGCGGAAGTAAAAACGTACAAGGACAAAAGCTACCTTATCCAGGCGAAACAACGTTACGACGGGGGGATATGATCAACAGTTACCGAAGGGCTCACAATTGGTTCAAGTGTAATTTATTCAACCTAGACTCCAATCCAACGTACATCCGGACGCCAAACCGACAGTGTTCGGCGTTGCCAACGGCCCAAAATGTGTCCAAAAACGTACGCGCCGACATTCCCGCGTGCGGAGAGAAAGGAATAAGGGTCAGCTGGCTTGGCAAGGAATGGGGTTTGCTGCTTTACAATTTTCAAAGTCAATATATACGCACTTAAACTTTGCGCGACACTTAAAGCGAGTTGCGTGCCGTATCGCTAATGCGAAGTCACGATGGAGAAGCATCCCTAGGGAGTCATGCGTAACGCACATACCGGCTCTGTCTCGAATTTTAGGTTTGGTAAGGGGAAGTGGGGTTGAACAGAGGGAAAACAACTATCCAAAGCCGAGAATTCTCATTTGCATTTCGTTATGATTCAATCGCCCAATTGATGATAAGCGGCAGACACCGGGAGGATCACGCAGCTGTTGGGACTTTAAGGTGGGAGATAAGGTACAATAATTACAGAAACCGTAAAGAAGCGAAGCAGAGAAAACTGATCGATGCACAGTAAAGAACATGGCTTCAGGAACAGAACAGAAAGAAGAAAAAAAGGAATAAAAACCCGGACAAAACAGTGGCGATTGCTTGTCACTCATGAAAATTTATCAACACACCACCACAAGTAGGGAACATGGACGCAGAGAAGATGTCTAAATTTGGCTTACGTGGTTCAGCCGTGCGGGAGAACCGTTACCAACACCAACGCCAACCGATTCGTCCTCTTCGAGTTTCATCCGGCAGCCCTCATCCTCATCGTTCCCGCCGTTGCACTATCGACCGCATCGTCACCACACCACATTGACAAAAATTCAAATTATTCTCCCACTCTTCAACCGCACTTCACACTCACACATACGCACCGATACCGGTTAGCATGGCCGCAGGCAGCGGTGTTCGGGTTGGGGCTGGGGCCTGCGATAGGAGATGTTTCGGGCATGACATCTTCCGGACAATCTGTTCCATTATTCAACGAGCTCTTGACAGTGGCAATGAATACGGGTAGATCTGTTCGTGATGCAAAATACAGCTGGTATAGTCGTACAGCTGCTCGCTGCTGATTCCGAATAGGGAGCCGGCCGCAAAGCTCTGGCTGCGGCTCGTACCGTCCATACGATCACTTCCGGCAGCGTGATCCAGCCAGAAGGTTTCCAACGCTGGCGGCAACTCTCGATTCCAAAACTGGTGAATGTATGCGTGTGTATGTGAGAGTGTTTGTGTGTGTGTGGGAGAGTGGGTGGAGGGGGTGGCCGGAAAAGAAAATATACCACGCAACAATGGAAAGAGGAAATGTGGGTAAGAGAGGAAAGCAATAGTAATACGTAACGTCGCCGTGTTGCCATAAGACATTACGCCGCGAGACGACATGTCACATAACACACACACATCACAAACCTTGGCCGTGTGCTGGATATGATCGTGGCAGAGATGATCGTTTCGACTCTGGGCCCGTTTGGCGGCCGCTGCCAACTGCCGACGTACGTTTCCAGCGGCAGGGTCCACCACTTTGCGGTAGTAGATACGCATCAGCTCGAACCGGGCCACGTGATTCCGATTGATGGAAAGCGCCTGTTCTACGCTCCCGAGCAGCGTCTCAATGCCAGTCCGCACCCTCCGAATCTGGGCCGTATTACGCGCCTCTATGTAGTAGATCAGGGTTAGCACCATACCTTCCACGATACGGATAGCCGTGTTGATGTTGATGGTAGAATCGTGCACGCTCAGCACAAAGTTTTCGCGCAACAATACCAACCAATTGTCAGCCGCTACCCAGGCACCGTACCGTACGCACCACAGCCACAGGTTTGCAAAGAGCCGAGCACTGGCAAAGCTGTTGCGTTGGGTCAGGAAGGATTCACGATTTTTGAAGTAGAAATTCTCACACCTCCGGTACGACTCGATGCAGCAGCTCGTATCGAGCAGAACATCGAGACAGATCGCATAGTACCAGATGTGACCGGTACGGTACTGCTGGTGGATGATCAACTTTTGGAGCGTCCAGAGCGTTTGTACCGTCTCGGCGATTCGTCGATTCGATAGCAGAACTTCACAAAGAATGGGAATGATGTCCCATTCGCACGATTGGTACTGCAACCTGTCGTTTATCTGCAGCACCACCTTGCCAAGCTCGATCGAAAGAACCTTCTTCGAACGTATGGTCCTGCAAAGAGTATGTTGAAACAGAGTAACGCAATCACTCGGCCAAAACAAACCCTTTTTAGCACGATCTTACTGGCAAAGAAAAAGTGCCGTATAGAAGCGGACAACAGCATCCAGGTAGTCCGCATCGATTCGACGCACGTTCTCAGCAACAATCTCCAGCGAACGTTCCTGCATCCAGGCTGTGCTTTCTGAGAATCCGACATGATAGGCTGAGAAAATATCAAACCCCCGAGAGCATAAGACTCCAACTTCATAGCAAAGCAGCACCAGTTTACCTGTGTGGAAAAAGTTGGCAAATGACTTCACCAACACTGTGCTACTCTTCCGGTGGCGTAGCGCATGCTTTAAACCCCAGATAGCGGCTAACGTGGCTCGGTCCCAGTCACGCAACTTCACAAACAGTTTGTGCATACCATTAAAACAACTAGCGATCTGCGATACGATCAAGCTATAGAAAAGACTTTTGACAGGCGGCGTTTTTGCTACGCCAAAATGATCCAGATATTGTTTCACCTTCGTCAAATAATATGTGCTTTTCAATCGTACCAAAGAGCTGTTTGCAGACGTAAACCAATAACAGCTTCAATATCATAAGGTGCATATGGATCTGCCAAAAGCTTACCGGTGGCGTGGAAAATTCATTCCTAGCGTTCGTGAAGCACGATAGTACAGCTCTAGGGAACGTTCAAACTGCTCCAAACAATACCTTCCTTTCGCCTCTAGCGTATACAGACGGCCCTTTAGGTAGGTGACGAGTGCAATGTTTTCTACCGTATCAATTTGCTGTAAAGAAATGCGTTCCTTAAAGGTCATACTTTTGACATCTTAAAACCGCATACCGTCATCAGTTTTGCTGCATCCTCAAGAATAGAGATCGCTTTCGGAATGTTGGATAGTTTAATGCAGATCCGTGCCCATTCGATGTTAGCTTCAACACATTTCTCCAACATACCTGCACCTTTGCTATGCAACACTATCTCGCTAAACATGCTGTAAAGGATCATGTTACAGTTGCAGGACACAAAACTGTACGCTTTATAACTAAGGACCGGTGCACGCCGCGATGAGCTACGGCGCCGTCTAAAGCAATCGAATATCATTGATTCTGTAACAATAGTGAGAATCGCCAGGTAAGCTCACACAGCTTATGAAATAGACGCACAAAAAGGTATCTTACGCTGAGAGGAGTACAACGAAAATCGCTGTTGAAGATAAGGATAAATAGATAAGGAAATAAGCGAGTTTTAGTAGCGAATAACTCGAGTACTCTTCGAACACTTACACTTGTACTATACTGTAGTAACATTTCATTGCCGTCCGGTTCTTCCAACCTTTGACAGCCAACCTGTACTTCGTACGTTTCTTCACAGCTCATCAGGTTCTTAAACGGCACGGCGCCACAAGAATTACATCTACAAACGTGACAAACATTAGCGTTAACGAAATTGGTCGACACACACGCCTCCAGCGTTTCCGCCCAATGGCATCTTACTTTTTTGTTTCACTTTCAATAAACTCCAATGCATTGCTGTGATACTGCTTTTTCTGCTCCACTGTTACCAAATTATACACCGTGCTATGGAACTCGCTAGAATTGAATTTAGAGTATCCGCAAACCGCATACTTTGGAAGATCTTTGCAGGCACCTAGAAGAAACAGCAGCAAATGCTGTATATATTTGCACGGCCATACTAATAAGCCTTTCGACACGGCCAGCACTACACTTACGATCTATATCCAGAGCAATGCAGGCGCATTCACCGCGTCCTACCCAGCTGCTGTTCACATTCCGCTGCGCTAACCGGAAACCTTCGCTAAAGTCGCCGATTGCGCACGACAGGATTTGAAGGTCAAACAGTTTCTTCATTGCTGCTCACAAGTTCCAGCAAAGCACCGGCGGGAAGCCATGAAGGAAGAAGGAATGGTTGCGCATGAGAACATTACGTGTGAGCTAGTAGAGCTGGGTGACGGAATTTGGTGAAAATTTCGGTAACCCGCACCAGCACCAGATCAGCAATGGTAATTGACGAAACCGCACGAATTCCGAGACGGTGTTCGGCTACTGCATCTCCATGCAGCGCTAGACGAATTGCAAAACGGGCGTACCCTGCGCACCACACTTCCTTTACGCTAATCACGCGAAATCGGCAGCTAGACGACATTATACTTACCGATTGCGACGTCCCATTCACTCTCGGTAGCCATCGTGTACATTAGCGAGGCGCGCAGAAACTTTTGCCCCAAAAAGGCGGCACATTTGCATACGAGCTGCTCGAAGGCGGACAGCGAATCGTACAGCATCAGATGGAACGCTTCCAGGTTGCGGGAGGTGTAGTAATCCTTCGTGTCGACCGCGTCCGTCAGGTACGCAACGTCTACGATCTTGTTGAACAGTGCGGGTGTCTGATCGCCCGGATACAGCAGTGGATCGCCAATATCGAACGACGACTCGAACAGCCGCCAGTCGGAGAGGCTCGGCCGGAGTGTGGAGCTGGACTTGATGCTGTCCCGCTGTAGAAACGACGAATCGCAAAACACGTACCCTTCCGTTTGGGCTTCACAGTAACCCATACGCTTCACGCGCAGGATACCACTCTGACGTAAGCATAGGAGAAACGTGTTGATCCAGCCTGGATTCCCGTTGCTGATAGTGTGCAATAGCCTAACGGTGGGGGGGGTAAAATAGTAACGGTTAGTAACGATTGCTTCACGGTAAACGGAACGACTATATGCAACCGGCGATGCAACAAGAGATGGCTACATCATCGCATCAAGAAAGCAAAACAAAACCCCTCCCCTCTTATTCAACTGCCAATTCTACCCCCGAACCTGACATGCATGTAACGGTCTTACGTATACATCTGATCGAACCTCTCTCGCCGTTCTATTGCACAACACAATATGCCGATATTGACAGCCGTAACGAACGCTTTCTCTTCCTGATTCAGCATGCAGCTCTTATATCAGAACCGCAACAACAGCACAACTGGGTTGCCCCCATCAATACCGCGTTTTCTCTCCTTTTGCATACTGGTGAAAAACAAAAGTCTGTATTTCATTTGCCTAAATCATAACTGTTCCCCCGGTTAATCCGTAACCAGCCAGAGGTGGTACTATGTTAATAAAGCACTAAACGGTGCTTCGTCAAGTTCGATCAAGCTGCACCGCATCTACAGCAAAGTGCGCTTTCAGTCTCACTTAATGTATGCCTCAACTAACGGCAACTATCGGCATGGTGTTCGGTGAATCCGTCCTACTACCACTGGAAAATCAAAAGCCGAACACCAAATTGAGCTAGAGCTTTTGTCTAGCGCAAATGTGTTATGTGAGGATAGCGCTCCTTCTACATGGTATTGATGCAAGCTTGGTGCATCCTGATCGCTGATCCGCAGAGATGGTGACGAAACAAGCGGCAGCTATCGATGTACCGCACCGCATCCCGCTTTTTAATTGTGTGCAAATCTATACATTCACGTTCGCGCTCAATAACTTCCAGCCCTCCGTTCAGCCCGATCCCTTTTCTTGTCTCCTTCTCCTTCGCCCGTTTGAAGAACATGGAGTGGTAAATAAGGCGATTATAAAACATGCCAACCGTATGCACTGTTCTAAGTCGTCACGTGCGGCGTGACTGCAGCACATGGGTAGATTGTCGTTGGTACCAGCTGTTGATCCAGAAACACGGTTCGAAATAAAAACAAATATTTTTCAAACACCTCCTCACCGCAATCAGCTCACAGCCGACACGTGACACACGTCCCCATTCAAACGCGAACCCAATCCTCCCGTCTGCTAGCAC
Organism: Anopheles maculatus; assembly: GCA_002091835.1. Lineage (NCBI taxonomy): Eukaryota > Metazoa > Arthropoda > Insecta > Diptera > Culicidae > Anopheles > Anopheles maculatus. Next base: position 84,867 of record KZ062566.1, on the reverse strand, counting down.
CGTGTACACCCCCGCATTAACCACCCCTTCAACGTACCGTTCCAGGTCCAGCGGAATAGCATTAACGTTCAGAAATTGGCAAGCGACCGCTTTGTGTAGCAACGTTTCTATCGGCGGCAGCTTCACTTGGCACACATTGGGACTGTCGAGTACGCGAATGCGTATCGGGCTCAATCGCTTCTGGTACCCGACCGTTAGCACCGTAATGATCTGTGGCATTTCCCAGATGACGTCAAATAGATCGAACGATTCGTCGTCTATGAATTCTGCGTCGTCGATTATCAGCACCCAGAGGTTTTGAAATGTCTAGACAAAAGGACGAAACGAACCGTTCACGTGTTACAATTCGAAAATAGCTTACCGCGCCTGGCGGGTATGCAATGCGCATGGCAAATTTATTACAGCACTGAATTGCATAACTGCCGGCGCAAAACCAAAACTACTTGCCTTTTGACACAAAAACCGGAACAGCTCTTTTCGAGCGGAATCCTTTTCCGTTTGGTTTAACGTGGCGGTCGCTTCCGTTTCGATAAAGTTCGTACCAAGAATTTCGTTCAGAAGCGATAAATGTTTTCGCCTTCTTCATCATCCCGGTACGATACATCGACAAAGTTTAATCGTTTCGTCGATCGCCAATAGCTGGTGAATCCTTTGATCTTAAGATGCATCCTATCCGCACAAGACTCCCAAACATATTCATTGTCATGTATGTAACTCCATGCTACATAGATAAATATAAAACACAAACTCTGTCACTCCTCTGATTAGTAGACACCTCTGTCACACTACTCACCATAGTGTGTAACAATGATATCGCCCGCCAGTGCCATTCGTTCCGCCAGCTTCACTTTCCACACCGGCTGACCGGCAACAACGTAATGGGAAAAGGATTCATCTCCCACCAGTGAAAACTGTACCTCACCAGCAGAGATAGCGATCTTGTTCCGCAATGTTACACCGACGTCTGTTTTGTACCGGCCGTAGGATAGCTGTATAATGATCGCTGTATCGATCGCACGATGTATCGCATCCGGCAAGGATACGGACGAATTTGCCTTGAACAGCACCAGCATGGCATCGCCGGAAAATTTGAGAATGTCTCCGCCATGACCTAGTATTTCATTCACGATTCCACCAAGGTAAGTGTTTAGAACTTGGGACAGTTTCGAAGCGCCACCATTTTCAGGATTGTGGTACAATTCGGAAAGATCGGTAAATCCTGTAAATTAAAAAAAAAATGTGTACTGAAACTTTATTTGTGCCAAATAGTGTTACAGAGGCCCGCTTTTGAAGAATGTGGAGCTCGACTACCATTAAATTTTCAATGAACATAAGTTTACTACAGATACCTTATTGGATTAAATTAAAAGTATTCTACAATTCCCCAGGTCGTTCAACAGTTAGCTGGGACCTTAGTCATGACTGTTAATAAATGTTTTTGTAATCTTATAAACTATTCCTGGCAGTAGAGGATTTAGGTCCTTTGGGGCTTGCGGCTTCCAAGTCCGCCCACGATCAGTCGCTACTCTGTATTGGCTACAAATTGATTGGGATACAATGAAGTTTTTCCAAACCCTTCTATCGGCATTGTATGAGGTCGGTTGGGAATCTTTTAGGCCAAAGACCTACTCAATCTTCGGCCAAAGATGGACGGTGTGTTTTGTCTAACGAAAATTCATGTTGTCTTAGACATTTTCTCGATTTAGACAAATATTCTTTAAGTAGGGTACATTAAATCTAGCCTCACAACGAAAAGTTGATAAACTTTTGGTTTTGTTCATCAGCTTCAGTATTTTAAGAATTGTAAACCCAAATCATACGCAAAAGGATTGTTTTGATTTTTTTTTCTGTAAAATTAGTTATCAATACTTCACGTATTCTTGTCTTCATCATCTCAGGAAGATAAAAAGGATAAGTAACGAGTTTGCTTAGCAGCAGATGGTGGGATAGGCCTTCATCGAAAAAAAATATATATATATTAGCTACCCTATTTGACGACAGACGTAAAAAGAAGAGCATCAAATTCGGACACTAGATCAGCGCAAGACGATCGATAGAACGAATCAAAAGAAGAACTTAAATAAGTAATGAACAGCATAACTTGCGATTACGCACCTCGCACATCGGTACAGTTGTGTTAGTGAGCACACGGCATGACTTGCAGAGACAAAAACAAACACACTAAAGCACATTTCTGACGAAATATGATACTTTTATGGGTAAACCGGAATATCTCAGATATGAATATCGATATTATTGTGTCGATAGGTCATACAATTTACATAACATTCATGTACTAGTGATATTTGCTGGAGCAGTCTAATCGTCTTCCAAGCTGAGGCTGGCAATGTGTTGGTTTGACACCGGTTCTATGTTTATGATAGGTGGAATACAAAGTTTCGAAATGGTACGAAAAATATAAGAAAAAAATTCGGTGGACAAACTGAGCTGAATCAAATTTTCATTACTAAGAAATGAAAAAAAATGTACATTAAAATTATCAGGCATTTAATATTTGTTTCTTTATTTTTGTTGTTGTACTATAAAAATATAAAATCATAAGTCACATTTCGTAGCATTTTCATTGCAATGTTAAAGACAGAGCACAAAACCACAATAAAACATTTTTCAAACGTACGACGCCAAACTTTTTGATCAACCCAAAATCATTTTTCTAATGCCGATATACACACACCAGACGAGCCCGCTGCATGCCATTACAAGTTCACAGCTGGAACAGAGCGGCCGGCGTTTTGTTGTTTCGCGCTTCTTTTTCACCGATCGCCATTGTCGATCTTTCATCATTTAGTTAGGTGAGTACTTGCTTTACGCTAGCGTTAGAGCCATGTTTCATAAATCGATTTGAAACGGAATTATAAATTGCACGGAAATCATAAGCAAACCCGTACGCGCGCCTTTTTGCTGTCCGCTAACAATATTCCCCGTTGTCAAGGCCAAAGCATCAGGTACCAACAGTGAAGTGCGAAAAAAAAAATCAACATTAGCGGGTAATGTCCGGAGTATTTGTTTTGTTTATTTGCCCCTTTTTCGGTAAGATTCGGTGAATGGCGAATCATACACCAAAAATAAATTAATTTCCCTCAGCAAATGCTTGCAAATTGGTATGTGCCTTCAATTGTTGTGAATAACTTCATTACTGTGTGTTGTGAATGGCAGTTGCATAATGTACGTAAAAATGCCCTAAATGGTGTTGCATGTTTTGTGCACTTTTACAAAGCAATGTCATCATGATGCCGCTATTGTGTACTATCGCAGTACGCACCGCCGTGTGACGCTTATCATTATTCTTTCCACCTCCCGAACGGCCGCCGATTCTTGGAGCGTGTATTTTGCTGACTTATCTTTTATGGCCGTCTTATTCATCAGCCTGGTCCAAAAAAGGCATTTTGGTAGATCGCGTGGCAGTTGTTATCCACTTATCCATCGTTCCAGGTTAAAGGTTCGTGATCACCCTCTTCCCTATCGGCTCAAGATGGGTTTCATGGCGAAAATTGTGTTTGTGGTGATAACGCTCACATCTGCCGTGGTATTCAAGCAATACCGTGAAATGGTTGCACCGAAGCCCGTTCCCGAACTCAACCTCAAACGATACTGGGGCCCCGGCGACGTGAAGCAATACAAAGAGGACACCAGCATTAAACCATTCAAGGTGTCGTACGATGCACCCGTGATTGAGAGGCTGCGCGCGAAGCTGAACGATGTTCCCAACCTTACGCCACCACTGGAAGGTGTTGGGTTTGAGTATGGATTCAACAGCAACCGGTTGAAGGAGATCCTTAAATATTGGCGCACCACGTACCTGGATAAATGGAGCGAACGGGAGAAATTCTTGAACAAATTCCCCCATTTCCAGACACAAATTCAAGGCCTCAACATCCACTATATCCACGTGAAACCGAAAGTTCCTGCCGGCACCAAGGTTCTCCCGCTACTCCTGCTCCACGGATGGCCCGGTTCGGTGCGCGAATTCTATGACATTATTCCACTGCTTACCAGCAAGTCAAACGATAAGGACTTTGTGTTTGAGGTGATCGTACCGAGTCTGCCCGGGTACGGTTGGTCGCAGGGAAGCGCCAAAAAGGGTCTAAGCCCGTCGGAGGCGGCAATTGTGCTGAAAAACCTGATGAGCCGTGTTGGGTTCGAAAAGTTCTACATCCAGGGCGGAGATTGGGGTGCTTTAATCGGCAATTATATTGCTACCTTCTTCCAGAGCAATGTGCTGGGTAAGACTCAAACTAATGAGGAATCGATTTTGGTAGCAATCGCACGACTTATGAACTGTTTCCCATTGTAGGTGTCCATCTGAACATGTGCTCCATCATGACACCTCTCTCGTTCCCGAAACTGTTCCTGGCTACTCTCCGTCCTTCCATGTTCGTTGAGGAGCAGTACACTGACTATTATTTCCCGCTCGGAAGCAAATTCTCGAACCTAATCGAAGAAACCGGCTACATGCACCTACAGGCAACGAAACCCGATACCATCGGTACGGCACTGCAAGGAAATCCGATCGGATTGGCTGCTTACATTCTGGAAAAGTTCTCCACCTGGACCAATCCGGCCTACCGCAATCTGGCGGACGGTGGGCTCGAAAAGTACTTCACGCTCGACGCGCTGCTGGACAATGTGATGATTTACTATCTGACCGATAGCATCACCACATCGCACCGGTTCTATGCGGAAGCAATGGCATCGGATGAGCTGAAGAAGGAGATTGATCGTATACCGACCGTGGTTCCGGCTGCCTGTGCCAAGTTCCGGCATGAACTTTTCCTGCAGCTCGATTGGATACTGAAGGATCACTTTACCAATCTGGTGCAGAGCAACCATTTCGCGGACGGTGGCCACTTTGCGGCTATGCAGCTGCCGGAGGTTTTGTACAAAGATGTCGTCACATTTGTTGCTTCGCTTCAGAAGTAGGCTGCAGTGCAGCGGTCATAGCAAGATGTATGAATGCTTTAAAACGCAGGGATAAATTGGGTGCTTTTTATTTGTAATAAAGTAAACTCTCTTGTTCTTAAATGTACACATGGGTTCAATTTGTTGGCGTATATACAAACGAGAAAGTAAAAGGGGTTGGTTTGGGCGATATAATACCATGTGTTGATTCGCTAGGCTGATAAAATAGTTTCTTATCTTTCTACTACCAACACAAGCGTGCATCGATCAATGAGCAAAGGTTAAACACTGCTATAGGACAGAATTGGATGGGCAAAACTCGTGTTTGTGAGAATTAGTGTAGATCATCGAAGCTATGCTTAGTTCAGCTTAAGTGATAGCAGCTATCAACATTTTGTGTACAAAGTTAAATTATTCTACAGTTTAAATTGCAATCAAATCGCTCCAACTCCCTCCCATAGTGAGTGCAGCAAGGTTCAATTAACTGTATCAAGTTTTTTTTCTTCCCTTCTTATCTTCACACACCCCTATATACGATGACTCTGCGTTATTGCGGTGCGTAAATAATAATTCAACCGGAATCGTTGAGAAAACGACGGTGAGATCCCCAGTGCCATTTGAGAGATGGGTCTTGGAACACAGTTTCTCTGCCTGTTTGTCGGGTGTATCAGTTTAACGGGATATCAGTATTATAATAAGCTTACTTCACCTTTACCTGTGCCGTCACTTAAACTCGACGAATATTGGGGACCCGGTAATGGAGTTACCTATCTAGAAGACACCGCAATACATCCATTCAACATTTCCTACAGCAAAGCGGTGATTCAGAAGCTTGTCCGACAGTTAACAGATCAACCCCAATTAATTCCTCCGCTCGAGAATGCCGGGGCATTTGAGTATGGGTTCAATAGTGATCGTTTGCAAGAAATTTTAAAATACTGGCGCGAACACTACCTTCCGAAATGGGTAACCGAGCGTGAACCGTATCTGAATCGCTACCCACATTTTAAGACACAAATTCAAGGGTTGGACATTCATTACATCCACGTGCGACCGAACAGTGCCGACCATGTAGGTAACAAACCAGTACTTCCGTTACTGCTTCTACACGGTTGGCCCGGTTCGGTTCGAGAGTTCTACGACATCATTCCTCTGTTGACTGAACCCACCGAGGATAAGGAATTTACATTTGAAGTGATTGTACCGAGCCTGCCCGGTTTTGGATGGTCGCAGGGCAGTGCACGGGAAGGATTGGGTGCTCAAAAGATGGCAATCATCATGCGGAATCTGATGGAACGCATTGGTCATAAACGGTTCTTCGTGCATGGTGGTGATTGGGGCGCACTCATTACCGACATGCTGGGGACATACTTTCCGGAGAGTGTAATCGGTAAGGCACATAACAACATGTAAATTAGCTTCTTTTCTAACATAAAAAAATCGTTCCTCCCCCTAGGCCTACATCAGTCTGGTTGTGGAGTAATGGGAATGCTGGCAACTTGGAAAACTATGATTGCTAGCTTGGCGCCATGGATGTTTATGGAGCAACGACACGTTTCATACTATTTCCCTCTAAAATCCTACTTTAAAGAAATATTGCTCGAATCGGGCTATATGCACATTCAAGCTACCAAGCCGGACACCATCGGAACAGTCCTGATGGGTAATGCGATCGGATTGGCAGCCTATATTCTGGAGAAGTTTTCCACACAAACAAATCGTGCCTTCCGTATGCTACCGGATGGTGGTTTAAAGAGAGCCTTCAGCCTCGACGCTCTGCTGGACAATGTTATGATTTACTATCTGACCGATAGTATCACCACCTCACAACGACTGTACGTGGAAGCATTTAGCAGGCGGGAACTATTTGCCGGTGAGCTCGAGCGAATTCCCAACACGGTGCCGACTGCGTGTGCCAAATTTAAACACGATGTGCTACATACAATCGACTGGGCGTTGCGTGGACACTATACGAATCTCATACAGAGCAACCACTTCGATGAAGGTGGTCACTTTTCGGTTATGCAGCTACCGGATGTCGTTTATCGTGATATAGTACAGTTTGTTGGAAAAGTGTTTCATTCCGAAATAAATTTGTTTTAGGTAATCTTAAAAAATCAACTTATTTCTTCATCCTGCATGAAACTTACCAGCTACGGATAAAGCCCCAATTCGGGAATTCCTCACTTACACTGACTCATTTTATCAACATGAACCATAATACCGTTCTTTATCTGATATAAAGCATGATAAGGGCCGTGTCTGCAGGTGCCGAATATGGTTGAACTCAGTAGCATTTAGGGTCGCATCCAATGCAGCGGCAATGGGTCTCGCAGCGCGTGCCGGTTTAGTTCTATTAGGCATTTTTATCGCATTCGGCTATAAACTCTACCAGCAGCTCTCGGTAACGCCACGTGTATTGTACTATAAAAATATAAAATCATAAGTCACATTTCGTAGCATTTTCATTGCAATGTTAAAGACAGAGCACAAAACCACAATAAAACATTTTTCAAACGTACGACGCCAAACTTTTTGATCAACCCAAAATCATTTTTCTAATGCCGATATACACACACCAGACGAGCCCGCTGCATGCCATTACAAGTTCACAGCTGGAACAGAGCGGCCGGCGTTTTGTTGTTTCGCGCTTCTTTTTCACCGATCGCCATTGTCGATCTTTCATCATTTAGTTAGGTGAGTACTTGCTTTACGCTAGCGTTAGAGCCATGTTTCATAAATCGATTTGAAACGGAATTATAAATTGCACGGAAATCATAAGCAAACCCGTACGCGCGCCTTTTTGCTGTCCGCTAACAATATTCCCCGTTGTCAAGGCCAAAGCATCAGGTACCAACAGTGAAGTGCGAAAAAAAAAATCAACATTAGCGGGTAATGTCCGGAGTATTTGTTTTGTTTATTTGCCCCTTTTTCGATAAGATTCGGTGAATGGCGAATCATACACCAAAAATAAATTAATTTCCCCCAGCAAATGCGTGCAAATTGGTATGTGCCTTCAATTGTTGTGAATAACTTCATTACTGTGTGTTGTGAATGGCAGTTGCATAATGTACGTAAAAATGCCCTAAATGGTGTTGCATGTTTTGTGCACTTTTACAAAGCAATGTCATCATGATGCCGCTATTGTGTACTATCGCAGTACGCACCGCCGTGTGACGCTTATCATTATTCTTTCCACCTCCCGAACGGCCGCCGATTCTTGGAGCGTGTATTTTGCTGACTTATCTTTTATGGCCGTCTTATTCATCAGCCTGGTCCAAAAAAGGCATTTTGGTAGATCGCGTGGCAGTTGTTATCCACTTATCCATCGTTCCAGGTTAAAGGTTCGTGATCACCCTCTTCCCTATCGGCTCAAGATGGGTTTCATGGCGAAAATTGTGTTTGTGGTGATAACGCTCACATCTGCCGTGGTATTCAAGCAATACCGTGAAATGGTTGCACCGAAGCCCGTTCCCGAACTCAACCTCAAACGATACTGGGGCCCCGGCGACGTGAAGCAATACAAAGAGGACACCAGCATTAAACCATTCAAGGTGTCGTACGATGCACCCGTGATTGAGAGGCTGCGCGCGAAGCTGAACGATGTTCCCAACCTTACGCCACCACTGGAAGGTGTTGGGTTTGAGTATGGATTCAACAGCAACCGGTTGAAGGAGATCCTTAAATATTGGCGCACCACGTACCTGGATAAATGGAGCGAACGGGAGAAATTCTTGAACAAATTCCCCCATTTCCAGACACAAATTCAAGGCCTCAACATCCACTATATCCACGTGAAACCGAAAGTTCCTGCCGGCACCAAGGTTCTCCCGCTACTCCTGCTCCACGGATGGCCCGGTTCGGTGCGCGAATTCTATGACATTATTCCACTGCTTACCAGCAAGTCAAACGATAAGGACTTTGTGTTTGAGGTGATCGTACCGAGTCTGCCCGGGTACGGTTGGTCGCAGGGAAGCGCCAAAAAGGGTCTAAGCCCGTCGGAGGCGGCAATTGTGCTGAAAAACCTGATGAGCCGTGTTGGGTTCGAAAAGTTCTACATCCAGGGCGGAGATTGGGGTGCTTTAATCGGCAATTATATTGCTACCTTCTTCCAGAGCAATGTGCTGGGTAAGACTCAAACTAATGAGGAATCGATTTTGGTAGCAATCGCACGACTTATGAACTGTTTCCCATTGTAGGTGTCCATCTGAACATGTGCTCCATCATGACACCTCTCTCGTTCCCGAAACTGTTCCTGGCTACTCTCCGTCCTTCCATGTTCGTTGAGGAGCAGTACACTGACTATTATTTCCCGCTCGGAAGCAAATTCTCGAACCTAATCGAAGAAACCGGCTACATGCACCTACAGGCAACGAAACCCGATACCATCGGTACGGCACTGCAAGGAAATCCGATCGGATTGGCTGCTTACATTCTGGAAAAGTTCTCCACCTGGACCAATCCGGCCTACCGCAATCTGGCGGACGGTGGGCTCGAAAAGTACTTCACGCTCGACGCGCTGCTGGACAATGTGATGATTTACTATCTGACCGATAGCATCACCACATCGCACCGGTTCTATGCGGAAGCAATGGCATCGGATGAGCTGAAGAAGGAGATTGATCGTATACCGACCGTGGTTCCGGCTGCCTGTGCCAAGTTCCGGCATGAACTTTTCCTGCAGCTCGATTGGATACTGAAGGATCACTTTACCAATCTGGTGCAGAGCAACCATTTCGCGGACGGTGGCCACTTTGCGGCTATGCAGCTGCCGGAGGTTTTGTACAAAGATGTCGTCACATTTGTTGCTTCGCTTCAGAAGTAGGCTGCAGTGCAGCGGTCATAGCAAGATGTAAGAATGCTTTAAAACGCAGGGATAAATTGGGTGCTTTTTATTTGTAATAAAGTAAACTCTCTTGTTCTTAAATGTAAACATGGGTTCAATTTGTTGGCACATATACAAACGAGAAAGTAAAAGGGGTTGGTTTGGGCGATATAATACCATGTGTTGATTCGCTAGGCTGATAAAATAGTTTCTTATCTTTCTACTACCAACACAAGCGTGCATCGATCAATGAGCAAAGGTTAAACACTGCTATAGGACAGAATTGGATGGGCAAAACTCGTGTTTGTGAGAATTAGTGTAGATCATCGAAGCTATGCTTAGTTCAGCTTAAGTGATAGCAGCTATCAACATTTTGTGTACAAAGTTAAATTATTCTACAGTTTAAATTGCAATCAAATCGCTCCAACTCCCTCCCATAGTGAGTGCAGCAAGGTTCAATTAACTGTATCAAGTTTTTTTTCTTCCCTTCTTATCTTCACACACCCCTATATACGATGACTCTGCGTTATTGCGGTGCGTAAATAATAATTCAACCGGAATCGTTGAGAAAACGACGGTGACATCCCCAGTGCCATTTGAGAGATGGGTCTTGGAACACAGTTTCTCTGCCTGTTTGTCGGGTGTATCAGTTTAACGGGATATCAGTATTATAATAAGCTTACTTCACCTTTACCTGTGCCGTCACTTAAACTCGACGAATATTGGGGACCCGGTAATGGAGCTACCTATCTAGAAGACACCGCAATACATCCATTCAACATTTCCTACAGCAAAGCGGTGATTCAGAAGCTTGTCCGACAGTTAACAGATCAACCCCAATTAATTCCTCCGCTCGAGAATGCCGGGGCATTTGAGTATGGGTTCAATAGTGATCGTTTGCAAGAAATTTTAAAATACTGGCGCGAACACTACCTTCCGAAATGGGTAACCGAGCGTGAACCGTATCTGAATCGCTACCCACATTTTAAGACACAAATTCAAGGGTTGGACATTCATTACATCCACGTGCGACCGAACAGTGCCGACCATGTAGGTAACAAACCAGTACTTCCGTTACTGCTTCTACACGGTTGGCCCGGTTCGGTTCGAGAGTTCTACGACATCATTCCTCTGTTGACTGAACCCACCGAGGATAAGGAATTTACATTTGAAGTGATTGTACCGAGCCTGCCCGGTTTTGGATGGTCACAGGGCAGTGCACGGGAAGGATTGGGTGCTCAAAAGATGGCAATCATCATGCGGAATCTGATGGAACGCATTGGTCATAAACGGTTCTTCGTGCATGGTGGTGATTGGGGCGCACTCATTACCGACATGCTGGGGACATACTTTCCGGAGAGTGTAATCGGTAAGGCACATAACAAAATATAATATAATTGTTTTTCTAACTTAAAAAAATCGTTCCTCCCCCTAGGCCTACATCAGTCTGGTTGTGGAGTAATGGGAATGCTGGCAACTTGGAAAACTATGATTGCTAGCTTGGCGCCATGGATGTTTATGGAGCAACGACACGTTTCATACTATTTCCCTCTAAAATCCTACTTTAAAGAAATATTGCTCGAATCGGGCTATATGCACATTCAAGCTACCAAGCCGGACACCATCGGAACAGTCCTGATGGGTAATGCGATCGGATTGGCAGCCTATATTTTGGAGAAGTTTTCCACACAAACAAATCGTGCCTTCCGTATGCTACCGGATGGTGGTTTAGAGAGAGCCTTCAGCCTCGACGCTCTGCTGGACAATGTTATGATTTACTATCTGACCGATAGCATCACCACCTCACAACGACTGTACGTGGAAGCATTTAGCAGGCGGGAACTATTTGCCGGTGAGCTCGAGCGAATTCCCAACACGGTGCCGACTGCGTGTGCCAAATTTAAACACGATGTGCTACATACAATCGACTGGGCGTTGCGTGGACACTATACGAATCTCATACAGAGCAATCACTTCGATGAAGGTGGTCACTTTTCGGTTATGCAGCTACCGGATGTCGTTTATCGTGATATAGTACAGTTTGTGGGAAAGGTGTTTCATCCCGGAATAAATTTGTTTTAAGTAATCTGAAAAGATCAACTTATTTCTTTATCCTGAATGAAACTTACCATCTACAAGCTAATCGGATAAAGCCTCTGTTCGGGAATTCCTCACTTACATTGACTCACTTTATCAACATGAACCATAATACCGTTCTTTATCTGATATAAAGCATGATAAGGGCCGTGTCTGCAGGTGCCGAATATGGTTGAGCTCAGTAGCATTTAGGGTCGCAACCAATGCAGCGGCAATGGGTCTCGCAGCGCGTGCCGGTTTAGTCCTGTTAGGCATTTTTATCGCATTCGGCTATAAACTCTACCAGCAGCTCTCGGTAACGCCACGTGTACCGAGTAATAATGATAAGGGCCGTGTCTGCAGGTGCCGAATATAGTTGAGCTCAGTAGCATTTAGGGTCGCAACCAATGCAGCGGCAATGGGTCTCGCAGCGCGTGCCGGTTTAGTCCTGTTAGGCATTTTTATCGCATTCGGCTATAAACTCTACCAGCAGCTCTCGGTAACGCCACGTGTACCGAGTAATATAGAGTTTTTCGAATACTGGGGTCCGGAGGGTGGTGATCCGTACGGTGACAGTTTGGAGATAGTGCCGTTTAACTTATCCTATCCACCGGAAGTGATCGAACGACTACGAAAACAGCTTCACGATGGTCCAACGCTAACCGCGCCACTGGAAGATACCGCATTTCAGTATGGATTCAACAGTGAGCGCTTGCAGGAAATCGTGCAGTATTGGCGATCGGATTATTTGGACCGCTGGGATGAGCGGGAAGCATATTTGAATCGTTTTACGCATTTCAAAACTAAAATCCAGGGATTGGATATTCACTTCCTGCGCGATAAATCGGAAACAGTCGTCAACCCGAAGCGAATCGTGCCGTTGCTGATGCTACACGGTTGGCCTGGGTCGGTGCGCGAGTTTTACGACATTATTCCGATGCTGAGCAATCGCACAAGTGACAAGGAATACGTGTTCGATGTGATTGTACCAAGTTTGCCCGGATACGGATGGTCTGAGGGATCATCAAAGCCGGGCCTGAGCGCGTCCAAAGTGGCAGTCATTATGAAAAATCTGATGGCACGCTTAGGGTACAAAAGGTTTTACATCCAAGGGGGAGACTGGGGAGCCATAATTGGCAATTTAATGGCCATTCTGTTTGAGAAAGACATTTTGGGTATGTATGCTGGAGGCTTGATATCGTTTCAAAGGGGCTACAAGTTATCTACCCCACAGGTGTTCATCTTAATATGTGCATGGCAAGCGGAAGTCCTCTAACCATGGGCAAAATGCTCCTCTCGAGCCTGGCACCAAGCTATTTCGTTGAAAAGCAGTACATAGAATTCTATTATCCTACCTGGCCAAAATTGGCTGAGCTAATTCTGGAGGGTGGCTACATGCACCTGCAGGCTACCAAACCAGATACCATCGGTACCGTCCTTCAAAACAGCCCGATAGGATTGGCGGCATATATTTTGGAAAAGTTTTCTACGTGGACTAACCCCTCCAATCGGGATCTGAAGGATGGCGGTCTGGAGCAGCATTATTCGCTGGACGCTTTACTAGACAACGTGATGATCTACTACCTAACCAATAGCATAACAACATCGCAAAGGTTGTATGCGGAAGCGTTCAGTGCAGCGGAACTGGCGAAAGAGCTTGAAAACATTCCCACGAACGCACCGGCAGCATGTGCTAAGTTCCGCCATGAACTATTCCAATATCCAGACTGGATACTGAAGGAACATTTTACGAACTTAATGCAAAGCAATCACTACAACGATGGAGGCCATTTTGCCGCGATGCAGCTCCCGGATGTGTTGTACAAGGATATCGTTCAATTCGTGAATCGACTCTATCGACGTGTTGAAGAGTGACAGTGATAGGAAGAATAAATGTGTACAAGCAGAATGCTTACCGGAAACATCAACAAACATCATTGCGGTCATAAATTTGCTCGTTTTGTAGTCATCCGGACTGTACAGCACCTCGTCCGGTACCATCGAACTGATGACTTTCGTTTTGAACTGCTGGTGCGATTTGTTCAACTTTCCCATAATGTTCTCGTACAGGTTGGATGGCATCTGGTTCCACATGAACTGGTACAGGAAGCTGAACC
>KZ062566.1:29028-70914 GCA_002091835.1 Anopheles maculatus | reverse complement strand
GCTCTGGTAGGTATTTTTTTAGGTTCTTTTTCTGAAGAAGGAATGCGGTTGGATTGAAGTAAATATGTTCTTAAGCTTATTTAAAAGTGTATTACCCCTTTCAATCGGTTTCGGCATCGTGAAATGAACAGTTCCTTATCCACCGCTTTCTTCAGTCGGGCCGAACCGACATCCACTTTGGATGAAGGCACTGAAAGTGATCAAATGTTAACGAATATGAATGTTTAATGACCTATCAACTAAAAGATCAACTACATACTTAATTCCAGCATATTGGCTCAGGTTTCAAGCTTCACAGCTGTTGTTCAGTACGAAGGAAAATACGACACTGGATGTGTATGAATTAAATTGCAAAGAAAACTAGATTTATTGTCTATTTCTCAATGAGAATTGGAACTTGATTTTTACTATAGATTATCTGAGTGTTTGGTAAGAAAATTCGTGCATTTTGAGTGCTAAAGCATGGAATTAAATTAAATAAACTTCTGCGAGAAAGTTCCAAACAAAACGATTTGAGCTTTTGTAATTTTCAAATTTTATAGCACAATTTTCAGATCTGCCATAAAAGCTGGGTGGCTGTCACGGTCGCTGTCAAAACGGCTTCTCCGAGCTGTCAAACGAAAAGTGACGCCGGGAGTTGTTTGCTTTATTTGTTGGTGTCCTCCGTATTTTTGTCGTGCTTTTCTATTGCAAATTTTGTATTTATCCCGGCAAAGAACGGTAAACCGATGAGTGGAACTGGAATGATGTACGGCGGGGACGAGATTGGTGCGCTTGTGTTCGACCCTGGCCATCATTCGTTGCGCGTAGGATACGCACAGGATGACACACCGAAAGCCGACATCCCGTCCGTGGTCGGCGTTGGTCCGGCAGATCCGGTAATGAATTCGGATCTGGAAACGAAAGCGGACAACAACATTGGCAGCAGTATGTACCGTGGGGGTTTTAGAAGATTACTGTATCAGAATGGATTACAGTATAATTTTGTTTCTTTTTAGCGAATAAATACTACGTCGATACCACGCACATCAATGTCGCCCGGCCGAATATGGAAATACAGTCGTACATGAAGGATGGAATGATTGAGAATTGGGATCTGTTCGAGAAAGTACTTGATTATGTGTACGCGAAGGTAATGTTGTGTTCAACTCCACAATGTACCACCGTCAAACGGTACTAACAAATACACATTCTTTCGGACAGGTTGTTCAATCGGAATCGATGTACCATCCGGTGCTGTTTTCCGAATCTGCCTGGAACGTGCGGAACAACCGCGAGCGGCTTACGGAGCTAATGCTGGAGAAGTACAACGTTCCTGCGTTCTTCCTCGTAAAAAATGCGGTTCTGGCGGCATTTGCAAACGGTCGTGCTACCGCCTTGGTGGTGGACAGTGGTGCAACACATACCTCGGCCGTCCCGGTGCATGTAAGTTTGATCGTAATTCTGCATTGTTGCCTCAAAATTGCGTAAACATTGTTTATAACTTCCATTTTCCCCACACAGGAAGGATATGTCCTGAGCCAAGCGGTAGTAAAATCACCCCTCGGCGGTGATTACCTTTCCCTCCAGTGTCGCCATTATCTTGAAAGTCAAAACATTGACCTTACACCGACGTATGCGATCGCCTCGAAGGACGTTATAAAGGAGCGCGATACGGCTCGCTTCACGCCGAAGGAACTGCCCGAAAAGCTAACCGCTTCCTGGCAGCAGTACATGCTGAAGGGGCTGCTGCAAGACTTCCAAATGTCCGCAGTGCAGGTGCTGGAAACACCGTACGATGAACGGACGGCCGCCCAAATCCCTGCCGTACATTACGAGTTCCCGAACGGCTACCATCAGGACTTTGGTCCGGAACGGTTCAAGCTGGCCGAGAGTCTGTTCGATCACAATATGCTTGGAGCCGGCCAGTTGGCTTCTGCCAGCGTGGGCATGTGTGATGCGGACGTGCGTTTGTCACTGTACGGGTCGGTGGTGGTAACGGGCGGGAATTCTCTACTGCCCGGCTTTGCCGAACGACTCAACCGTGACCTGCAGCACCGAGCGCCATCGAACACGCGGCTGAAGATGATCTCGGCGAATGGATCGGTAGAGCGAAGATTTGGCGCATGGATCGGAGGCTCGATTCTCGGCAGCATCGGCACATTCCAGCAGATGTGGATCTCATCGCAGGAGTACGAGGAATCGGGCAAAAGTCAGGTCGAACGAAAATGTCCCTAGACTCCGTGTGTTTATGTGTGCGGGTGTGTGTGTGTGTGCACACTTTCTTTTACCCTTTAAAACAAATTGCTGTATTCTGTAATCCTCTTATTTCAACTTCCTCGATGTGCAACATGATGTGCGAACACAAATAATAACATTGGTCGATACTGGTAGATCATGACCCCTCGAATCAGCGACTTGTGGGTGTGTTTTTCTTGTTCAATTGCCCTTTCTGTTTTCATCTTTCGCTCCACTGTACGTGTAAAATGTTTCTAGTTAAAGCCGGGTAGTATACAAAATAATGCACCACATTCCAGAAATAGCAGAGCAGAGTGTAATCGGCTTCTTAAAAGCTACCCTGCGAATGACGATTTGATTGGATTCACGATAACCGGTGCTCACGAGAGTGTGCTCTCATCGTTCAAACTATGCTCAGCTCAAGTGGCCGGGCTGGAAGTGTGAAGAAATACTGCCGTACGCGGGTTATTGCGCATCGTGATCGCGCTAATCTCCATCCATCGTCGGAAGTCTAAATTGTTTGCATTTTACACCCGGCACTTAATGGACACCACGTAGCCGCATCTTCGAGCGATCGATTGGTACAAGGGGGTCATACGATCAAAAGCAACTAAATCAGATCTGTCCAGCGTATGTGGAGTGAATCGAGGATTGCCTTTTTCGCTTTAAACTGGTTAGCGGTGGTTTATGGATGTGTAATCTTTTTTCCCGCCGTATTTCCACCTCCCACCAGTAGTGTGGACAAGGCTGTTGCATTATAAGTGCTGTGAGGAGGTTGTGCATGTGGCGCTAATAGTACAGCAATTGCATTTTTGTACTTTGTACTTTCCAGCGAATGTAATTTCGACCCGTACGACTTGTGGAAAATCCAAAGATTGAATCAAAAAATCCGAAAACGCAACAGTTGAACTATGGCCAACGGCAAAAATCGACGCGGTTGCATGTTGCAAAGTTGGAAAAAGCTGCATTCTATTGTTCTATTAGGCTTTAAAACCACGAGATGTCTTTGAATGTAATTGTTGGTCTTTTCGTATAAGCAATTAGAGTCGCTACCAACTAGTGCATCCCCGGTCTGGCAATTCAAGTAATTAAAGTATGAGTAATTCAAGTGCAGGCTACCAAAATTGGCCGAGATTGTCTAGAATTTTCGAAGAAATTTTCCTTTTTGCACTTTTTCTCTTTATCTCTCGTTCGTTACATATCCCAAAACCAGTTCTAAATAGTTTTTGGAAATTTTCCACACTATTGTACATAATTAAGGGTACAGTTTTCGGTTACCTTTGTAATTAGTTTTGGAAATTTTCCATAAGCTACTCACCAACGAACCGTTGTCAAATTCTATTCAGGTAGCTGTAAGATACATAACGAAAGAATGAAGATCAGCGTCGATCATACTTTTTCTATGTGAAATACACAACAAAAGAAGAATTGGTTAAAGGGTAGGAATTTTCCATCGCCCTTTGGTGAGCATTTGCGCCACAGATTCGGCAACCTCTGTGTCTGTTCCGTCCACTTTCGTACAGTTTTAATAGTTACGGTTTAAATTAAAACGCTTTGCGCAATTTTATTAGTTTTTTCATGTATTTCCTCACCATCTAAATTAGTGGCTCACGGCGATTTGCTGTAATGTGCGAGTTTTCCTGTTCACCAGTGTAACTCTATCCCAGTGTTTGTTTGTTTCCCATCCTGCTCACTCTATGCGGTGTGCATCATTCCGAGTGCAAAAACATACAACTACAACGGTACAAATGCACCGACAGTGTGGCAAGGTGCATCTCGTACAATGAAGAGGATGTTGGTACAAGCCAAAAAGTTTAATTATTATAAGGCCTGCTAAGAATCTTCACCATGGTATCCTGTTAAAAAACATTCCAAAAAATACTATATCGACAATCATACATTCCACACAGTACGAACTGCTACTGTACGCACTGTAGCTAGAGTGTGTGTGTGTGTGTGCGTGCGCGATTCCAAGTATAAAGGACCCCGTCAAGTGCACTGGAGTGAAGCATTGCCATTCCAGTTTAGCTCTCGCGCTGTACCGCAACACAACATACGGGCGTTCGCTCGCTTTTGTACCTTTTGTCGGTGCGTTTTCTCCGCTGTTCAGTTTAAAAAAAGTGTGTGAATACAAAACAAAAAACCATAACTTGTAAAAGTTTACTACATTACAAACAGTAAAACAAGTGGGTGACTGCTGAAAAAAGGTGGGTTTTATTCAACATGCTGTGCAGACTATGGTGGTGCTTCTGGTGATGGTGATGGTGGTGGTGGTGTAAATTTAATTAAAAGTTGAGTCCTTAACTGCACCGTGGCGGGGGTTTACATGAAGGAAGCTGCTGCTGTTTGCTCTTTTCTGTGCTTGGCGTTGTGCATTAAAAAAAAGCAGACAAAAAAGCTGTCAAAAGTCATCAAAAATCCGGAAAAGCTTTTCAAAACTGTCGATTAGAAAATTCCCCTGTGTGTGAGGGTGTGGGTTGTTGATTTACATGCTGGAAAGCTCGCCTGTGGTGTCTGGGATGGCCATGTTTCGTTCCAGTGAAAAGTGTCTGTGTTTTCTTCAAGCCATTTGCCAAACATAAATGTTGCTTGATGATGATGATGAGTGTGTGAGTTGGATGGGGTGTTGAGTCCGTTTTTTTTGTCTGTTTCCAGAAGTTGTTCTGGTATGAGATAATGGTAAAACACAACACAGCAGCAGCCAGGCGACCAGCATAGTCATCATCATTGCATAGTAGGCCGTGTGCCAAAAATAGCTCATAAAAGAGATAATAAAATGTGACTCGAGACTGCTGCTATGTGTTTGGTTCGTTCCCACAACGTTTTGTCGCTTCATCGTGTGGTTGGGATGCAATTTTATGGATTAGCCGAAAACAATTACGCATTTCTTGATGAAGAGTACAAATATGGGGGAGCAAAAAAATCTCCCTCCAATGCCAAAACAAAAATCCATGAAGAAATGAAGGATGAAGTGATAAATGCCTTCGGAAAAAGATAAAAGAAAAAAAAAACGAGACAGCGAGTGTTTTTGTTTTGGTTTACCAGATAAAACGCACACACACGTACGCAGACTTGATGCAGTGTTCGACACGCTTGAGGGACGAATGAGGACCATCTGAAAAAGACATACACAATTTTATTTGAAGAGCTAATTTTAAATTGTTGATCTAGTTGTTTTATTCGTATGTTTGTCGATATCTGTAGTATAGATTCGCATTTAAGCCTGTACGTTTTATCTACTTAATTTCAATGTTTTGTTGTAGATAAAGCTTTTTCTTATCAACTTATCAGAACACAAAAGCTGAACAAGCAGCAAGCCCGTCAAAACAATCGGTTATTTTGTGATCTTATCTCTTGCGACGCAATATGGAGCTTAACAAATTTACACCTGAAATATGTGGCAGTAATCGTAAGGAAGACCCATAAATAACATACTCCCCGTTGGTTGACTTTCTGTGTTATCGAAGCAACAACGGGAAGGTAGATTAATATCTTCATGAAGCTATTTTAAATGAAGGGCAAATGAACGACTTCACGCTGTTGGAGACCGTTCATCATCTCATCACCGAACGTAACATTGAACGGGCAGCATATACACACACTAGCATACGACCGGAAGACGGATGAGAACACTGGCAGCATGCATGTCTCTGGTGGCGCCGATCCAACCCACAAACCCCAACCCACCGGTTGAACAGGGTCACCGTGAAATCACCCGTTCGGCGGGCTGTGTTCGTTCGGTTGTACTTTGTACCTTTGCGAGCGAAGCAACCGCTCTAAAGCAGGGCTCGACAAATTGTGGCCTACAGATCACACCCACGGTCGGTACGGCAGATACAAAATGTGTGTAGGATTCACACAAAAAACGCAGCAATCGAGACCAAAAAGTCGTGATTTTGTTTGTACATTTCCCATTTATTTATGTTTTGTGTTCCTTGTTGCGTGTTGTGTGATTTTACTCAGCATATTCTCTCGTACGATTAGTGAACGATCTTCACACGGCAGGACCATTCGTCGTGGTATGAATAACTTTATTATAAGAAGGTGTAAGAGATGTTTGGATGGCCAATCCGTTAAGCATGCCTTAATTGCTGAAAATTTTTTCCCCGAGAATATGTATACTTTTTTTGTAAGCACTACTTTGAATACCTGGTAAAAATGTTAGGGTAAAAATGGAGCGGCCCGGTGGTGTATACGATAGCGGCGCCGGTCTTCACAGGGCATGACCGGGGTTCGAATCCCGGCGGACCGCCTCCCCGTACGCAGAACTGACTATCCAGCTACGGGTAAAAACTAAATCACATAGAGCTAGCAATAGCAGGCCAAGACTTCACGAGGTTGTAGTTCCGAAGAAGAAAAAGAAAAATGTTAAGAAATAAGTTCGAAATTCAATTAATTGACTTATTTGCAAAATGTATCAGTGAAACTTGTTGGGAATTTGCCGACCCCTGCACTCCTAAGCAAAACTATAAAATGAGCCACTTCGACTTTGCCCACTTTGATGTGTGTGCGAGCGCGGTGGTGGCTGTTTCTCTAGCGCCGTTTGGTTGGGAAAGGGCAGACCTGTGGTAAGATGGATAGTAAACAACAGTAGGCCGTGGAGGGGTTGTGATTTCAAAACGGTTGGATCAACGGACAAATCATACTGTGGCATTTAAAAAGCTCTTAAAAATTTAACGTAAAAGGACAAAGCCTAATCAAATTGGTAAATATTGGATTTATAAGAAAATTAATTTTGAAAAAAAGATTTGGCGCAATCAAATGTTATTGACAAAAAGCTTCATCACAAAAGCTGAAAAGATCCACCATCCGGGGAACAAAGCAAAGCAGTTACCTCCAAATTGTCTTAATTCAATCAGCCAATCATCATCGTTGCTTGGCTCTAGCGAAAGCAAAAGTAGCCCCGATTGAGAACTGGAGGAGCGTCGCTATCGAAATCGATTGACCCGCATTGTACCCTGGTTTGCTTGTGGCCTTGGTAACAAAGCATTCTGAACGGTACACCGGCCGGGTTTGGTGGGTACCCCGTCGTCGTGAAGAGACCATAGCGCGGGGTAAAGATTGCACAAAACGACACAAATAAAGGCCATCGCACCAGCGCCATCCACGCGAAGAAGCGCTGATAAGACGGTTCGGGCCTCCAAAATTGAATTATCAAACACAACACACTTCCACAGTCCGTCCATACAATACGAATACGACCAAAACGATTTCACACAATAAATGCGTTTCTTGGACTTCTATTTGCAGATTGTTTTTTTATGCTGAAGGCCTGCTGCTGTCTTGCGAGATCCGGTCTACGAGTGTGTGTGTGTGTGTGTGTGAGCGGTTCTGTGTCTTGTTCTCTTGCGAACAACAGCACTTGATAAACAAGATTCACCCGCGGGGTTCTTCTGTGCAGCCCGGGACTCGTCGATCATCATACACCCGGCAAAGTAGTAGTAGCATATTGCGTCCCATCGAAGAGGAAGAGCTTAAACCTGTGAAAGCACCACAGCAGCATACAGACAGCGTAGCGCTATCAGCAAACAAGACAGGGAGGTAGTTCAGCATTGGTCGTTTTATTGTTATTGGCGTCGGAAATAGTCACCGTCTGGTTGGCACCACACGCACGCACAAACACACCAATTTCGGCACTGAACTCACACACACCCACGGTTGCGGTGCCCAAGAACAACACTGGTTGACCATGGACAACTTACGGAATCTGTTCGGCCAAGTGTCCGCCATGACGTCAATGAAACCATCAACGGCGAGCCCCTCATTTTCGGCATCGTCGGCAGCCTCCATGAGTGGCAGCGTTGGAGGGGCCGGTCGATCCGGTTCTATCGGCGGTGGAGGAGTAAATGGAACGATGAGAACTCATAAAACGGCCGATCGGGATAGTTACTACTACATCATGTAAGTAAACCGGTTGTATAAGAGAATATAATGCATTAAAAGGGGTCTCTAGGAAGTATAGTACAGCTTTTGCCAGTCGGATGTAAAATCCGGTCCGCTTCCGGAAGCATTTGTTGTAATGAAGCTTTTTTTGTGTGTACTTGTGTCCTTCCGATGGGCGACTACCAAACAGTCATTATTAATGAATGTTTCTATTTAGGAAAAGTATCTGGTCAAGTTACACAATTTTTGATGCAATTGGCGCTTGGTTTTAAAACTTACTTCTGCATACACATCACGAACAAATCTGCAGAGCAAGGAACTGCAATGTTTTTGATTGTTTTATAAAACTATAAAACTATAAAAATGTTTTGTATGTTTTGTATAGTTTGTCTGTACGTAAATGACGAAAAAATAATTAAAAACACTTCATTTTTGAATTAATACTTACTGCTGGTTTCCATTTTCAATTTTACCTTTATTGGCATTAAGAATTTGACCAGTATTCAGCAAAACCAACCATAGTGCATGCTTTACGCCTAAAGGTATGCAATATTGCGTTTGATTCAGCGGTCGTGTACACCCTGTGAGAGTTATGTTTGAAACTGTGTTTTTAAGTAAGTTAAACTGCAACCTTGGGAAAATAAGTGGATATATTATTAATACACAATTAGTTTTGTTTTAAATAAATACTTTCAAAGCTGACACTAGAAGAAGTTGGAACCGTACATTGAACAAAGCTTTAAATTAACGAACACAAAAATTGAAGAATGAATTTTTCAACGCTGTTTAATGCTTCTTTACGTGTTAAATTTTTTTAATAATATTTCTATAAAAATTTAAAAAAAATATGACTTCTCAATATTCTTCTCACGCCAGGAATGGTTACCCTTTTACTCATCTAATCACTTGCCGTGCGGGAACCATGTAATTCTTTAAAGAGTAATTAGTTTACCGGTCATCACATCATACCGTACCTGAACTGTTTTGCTTTTTTCTGCGATTTTGATGCCCTCCCGGCTCACGTCTTTATCGCAGCACAACATGCATTTGTACTTGTGCCTCCCTCCACAACAATTACAATGTTTTCATCTACACATCGCGCTGAAGACCTTCAACTCTACCGGT
Organism: Anopheles maculatus; assembly: GCA_002091835.1. Classification (NCBI taxonomy): domain Eukaryota; kingdom Metazoa; phylum Arthropoda; class Insecta; order Diptera; family Culicidae; genus Anopheles; species Anopheles maculatus. Next base: position 61,689 of record KZ062566.1, on the reverse strand, counting down.
TTACCTTCAACCCGTGCGGGGGACCCGGGACGCGGACATCTCTTGGTGGAAGGTGATGTGTTTTTCTTTTTTGCACTGCGTTCGAGAGAGCCTCCCTGCTTATATGTTGGGAGTACTAATCAGCGCGTAACAAACAATGTTCATGTGTGATGTCGTTGAATTTTTCAACGCTGTTTAATGCTTCTTTACGTGTTAAATTTTTTTAATAATATTTCTATAAAAATTTAAAAAAAATATGACTTCTCAATATTCTTCTCACGCCAGGAATGGTTACCCTTTTACTCATCTAATCACTTGCCGTGCGGGAACCATGTAATTCTTTAAAGAGTAATTAGTTTACCGGTCATCACATCATACCGTACCTGAACTGTTTTGCTTTTTTCTGCGATTTTGATGCCCTCCCGGCTCACGTCTTTATCGCAGCACAACATGCATTTGTACTTGTGCCTCCCTCCACAACAATTACAATGTTTTCATCTACACATCGCGCTGAAGACCTTCAACTCTACCGGTTTACCTTCAACCCGTGCGGGGGACCCGGGACGCGGACATCTCTTGGTGGAAGGTGATGTGTTTTTCTTTTTTGCACTGCGTTCGAGAGAGCCTCCCTGCTTATATGTTGGGAGTACTAATCAGCGCGTAACAAACAATGTTCATGTGTGATGTCGTTAGATGTCGGTAGAACTGGACTAAGGAGTTGCCAGTTGGCTTCTAAAAATAACGCTCGCTTTTTTATAGTTCATTAATCTCTTTGGTTGGATTTGTAAATTTAAATATAACCTAGACCGGTTTCCTAGACCCCGGATTTGGGGTCCAAAATGGATGAGAATAGAATTATGATTGATAGATTTTTATTCTTCCATGCTTGGTTAGAAAAAAAAACCGAAAGCTCAGCTCAGCTTGTTTGTAAACAATCTATAAAAAGAAAGGAAATGAAGGAAATAGTAAAATCACGGAAGACAAGACAAAAAATCACGAGAGAAACACAGATAGAGAGGCAAGAAATTGTAACAAAACTCAACAGCAAAAAGCAAAATAAACAAGATCGCCGTTTTGCTTCCAAAGGCCTACGTTCTTCTGCTCGCTATGTCTCGCTCGGGCGATCCATGTAGAGAACCAGTTCTCGCCTTCAGTTTTGTGCGTCACGGTGTGCGTAATAGCGTCGATCGTATCTCCGGCGGACAGCAACCTTTTTTGCCGAACTGGCTGACTGGCTGGCTGACAGCACAACAACAATCCCCACTGCTGCTGCTACTGCTGCTGTGGGCACACGGAAAGGCTTATTCGATGGTATGGTGGTGCAGGTTAGTTTCAGTTGTTTCGCGACACTGGCCACGAGCAGCACACGCGCGGGCATAAGCACACGCTACCAATCTAACAGACAGTCCCAAGCAGTGGGAAGTGGTGTAATCGTATCGAACTCCAATCGTGTGGGTTTATGTCATAGGCCCTAGTTGTAACGGTTGGGTCGTAGTCAATGTATGTGGTCACTAACTCATACCCAAACCCGTCATCAATATTAAACGATCTGTGCGTGTTGAGATAAGAGATCTGTGCGTGTGTGTGTTTGCCCTGCTGCAGTAGTGATCGGTGATCGCGCCAAATCGTTGAGTGTGGGAAGAACGCACCGCGATTACGATCCGGTTGCATTGGCTCATCCTCAGCGAAGAAGAAGCTTCATTGCGGCTCAATCTACCGTCATAGTGCCTCTCGTGTTCAACTTTCAGAAGAAGTACGTATGTAAATAGGTGCTCCAATAAGTTAGTGAAACAGTGCAATAAATTGTTGTAAACTAATTCCGTCCCCTGCTCGTTTTTGGACGCTGGTTAGATGACTTTCCTAAAAGCGACGACCGGCTTCGGTTGGTTGCATCGAATGGTGGGCTTGTTATATCATTGCCAGTGGCATTTCCATAGAATCGTGTCCCTTTCAACGTTCGGATTGTGGTAGATTATAGTTACGATACGGCTGGTAAGAAGTTATCCCTTTCGGAGTTGTAGAAAATGCTTGGCAAATTCTCATAACTTACCCTGACGCCAGGTTGTCCACACATTTCGAAAGGATGAAACTGTATCGATTGGGTTGATTCGAATGAAGGGGTGTTCATAAATAGTGTACGCGAAGTTATTAGGGTGCTGAAGCTGGTGCTCGAAAGCGTTCGGTCCCTTGGAGGGCCATATGGTAACAATTAAGAATTTTAATAATTCAGCACCGCCGGGTACCATATGGGGAAAGTTACACATGTGAAAGGTATGTCCTTCCTTTGGAATCTGACGGGTATCGCTTTCTGAGTAGAATTGTACCGGAATATCTCAAAGTAGTATGTTTCGCAACGAATGAATTGCTCCGTAACATTTCACCGATCGATTGGAGACGGACTGGAAAGTGTACAACGCATTTTTTTTTGTTCAAAAAGCTCAAATAACTTTTCGTGAAAGAGAAAGATGTTTGGCTTTTGTCGGAAGTAAAAACAGAATAAAGGTTCCTCATGGTAAAACTGGAATGGTCAGTCGACGAAACGAGAAACAAAAATAGAAAGGTGTTTTCGAAATATGTGTGAATGAAATTCGGTAACACCAAAGCGTTGATTTGCGTTATTTGGCTTAGTTCGAATACAGTTGTATCAGGGATTGGCAAGCTTTTAAAGCTATGTGGATTAATTTCTTAAAATATTCGTTTTGTCTGAGGTATTTGAGTACGGGAAATCATTTAAAATATACATTACGACTCCGTGACTTTAAAATAATTCGACCACGACGTCCAGTTTTTAAAGCTTTTTAAAACCCGGCCTGGGTACAATCAATCGGAGGCGCAAGCTTTGCCCACCACTGCGCTATACCAACAGGTTTTCGGCCGTTTGTGTGTCCCGATCGGTTTGGCACTATTTTATTGCAAATTTACTATGCGGATGCACTCGGAGGCGCGCGTTCGCGCACTATCAAAAACTCTCGGGCAGCCTACCATACTTTCAGTTTTATTGCCCCATCACGCGTGGCAAGAGGATTTGTTCCCGCTCCAAAGTAGTACTGTTGGAAGGGAAGCGAACGCTAAGAATAATGTTGCGGAAATTCCACCCCAAAACTGTTGTCATTTCATTGAAAATCTCCCACAGAAGAACTGGTCAAACTGCTTCCTATTTAGGGTAGCTACAAAAAACCGGGGGAAGTCCATCAAGGTGATTCGTGTTGTAGGTTTACGGTATGGAATGCGTGACGCAGAATTGTGATTTTGTATCCAGGCATTGACGAGATCATTAGTCAATGGTTTGAGCAGCGATCTCTAAAATCATGGGTGCAAAGACACCGTGCGGGCCATTGCCAGACCATTGCGTCACGAGGGACAATATCAATAATCACGCTTAATTTAAATAATTCTTCTCAGCTATATTTTAGGAGACGAACAAGTTTTTGTAAGATAGCTCAGATGCTAAAAACATATCAACAAAACCAGGACGCTTTTTAAGATTAAAAGACACTCAAGAAATGAAAAAAACTTTAAATAACCAGCGGATAAATAGATAATCGTTTACACTCTGAGACGCAGTAGTTAGTCTTGTTTGATCTATTGTCTATTATGTCTATTAGCTGGCTGGGGCCATTTTATTGCTGTTCTTTAGGCTTAACGCACCTTCCTTGATCTTCGTTCCGGTTCAATGACAGTAGAACAAGCCTAGCATAGCTAACCAAACCAACCCCGAACTATAATGGTGGTAGGTTTTGTGTGTTTCAAGATAAAACCTTACGGAATGTAACAACCGTCTAGGTTCTGCTTGATCGGAGGTTAGCATTAAGTCCGAAGTGCGGAAGTGGTAGAATGGAAATGGAAAGGAGTTGAATAAGATATTGTTGATTCATGTTTGATAGCTAGTTTGGCCTTCCCCGTTCTTTTTGTTGTTAGTAAAACATTTTTATTTTTGAAAATGGTTTACAGGTTTTGAAGGGACATTGAAATTAAGTCGACTAAGTAGCAATAAATGTCTTTAATTGCGAGCCATTTTCATTTTCATAAGTTGGTCAAGTTTCTCAAGCGCCGGTACCAGACACACAGTAATCGACGATTGGTGAAGGTCGCACACTGAGTGCCGCTGCGTGTGGATGGACGGTGCATGAGCTTGTGTGGTGAGATGTGGTTTTTTGATATTTAATGTGGCGTAGTTGCTGCTGCGTGCAAGCTCCTTCCAAACAGCGTATGCAATCACGTCGCTTCCCTTTCCTCAGCATCGGCGGCGTCAGGTCAGGGTGAGCTATGGTCGGGCCTGCGTAACGATTCTCGATCCGTTGAATGACCGTGGCAAGCTTCGAGATGATTAATCAAATGCGAGCAAACATCTCGAAACGGCGAGAGTATGGATGGATGGGTAAGAGCGTACGAGCGTGTTTTGCACCAACGCCCAACCATCCAACCGGACCCAGCGGACGATCATCAGCGTAGACAGCAGCAACCTAAACTGCTGTCAGTTTTGTGGTCTATTTAGGTGTACGTGTGAAAACGCTACGCACTTTTAGGCTGGCGGACCGTAACTTCTGTACGGTCAAATCCATCATAAAGCGAGACTAGCACTGCTGTATAGCAACGCTCCCAAACAAAGATGTTCCGTGCGATAAATTTCGCCACTCCACATGCTGCTTCCTTCAGAGGTGGCGATAGAAATTGGGAGGATAAGTGTCCCAAAGGGACATCAGCCACCCTGCGAATGACAGCACGTACAAAATCCAGAATGTCAGGCGATGGGAATTGATGACTTTTCCATTTTCCACGTCTGCTCCCCGGGGAAGTCGACGCACTACAAAAGCTCTACATTCTATTCTTTGCGGCCTGCTCGAGTGGTGGGAAAGTGTGCGAAAGTGAAGAAGCTAGAAGAGATGATAGAATGCTTAGTTCATTCACGACACCAAAGACACCTTTTCCTTTGGTGGAGATGACATTTTACGGATGTCAGCACAAGGTGCGCCTTATCCTTATCACTTTAAGTTCCCCGTCAGAAGTGTGTTAGGCCATCTTGAGAAACTTCTCTTGCCTACTACTGTTGGGGTAGAATGTGGTTTTGAAGCGTCTCTTTTTTGTAAGGTGATGGAAATGAGGACGATATTGCTATTTTGAAAGCATTGAAAGTTAAAATCTCTACAAATTTTTCTGGCATGATTTCTGGCAACGGAAAAGTAGCATTCTACTTCAGCTTTAATATCTTTAAGTAATGGCAGATTCATGGCCTCTCGAGGTGCCAAAGAACCAAAGAAGAACTTAAAGTTAACAAATCGAACTAGTAATGCTAAAGAAGAAGAAAGAAGCAGCAACTCAATAAGATCAATCGCTAGTTTAGTAAACCGGGTAGACATTTTATATATATAAGAAACTGTAAAACCTTCCTGTTGGAAATGTTCATCTGGTAGAAAGTGTCGTCAAACTCGAAGAAACTCTTCCTATGTGCAATTCCATCCATAGTACGATAGCGTCACTCATGAATGAATTAATTAAAAATTTAAATATTCCCGTTTATGTTTCCCGCTTAACATCATCAAGTGCTGATTTTACAGTTTTTTGCTAATCCTTTCCCATTCTTATCTTTCCACTTCCAGGTGGCGTTCCTAGTCCGTACGTGGGAACGGTTTTTGTACACTCTACTTCCTGCCAAGTTTCGCTTCAACGACACACACAAACACACAGCTACTTGAACGTGCCGTGATATTAACCTTTCTTCGTACATCTCGCACACCGCTCCCGCCGGAAGAACACAATCCACGTCAGGACGTCAGGATCAAAGTGAGAACCCTCGCTGCTACAATACAAACAATGTCACTTTCGCTGCTAGGTGCCAACACGGTCTGGATGATGGCAGTCTGGACCGGTTTGCTGCTCGTCTTCAGCCCGGTCCTGTTCGTCGTGAGCGTATGTCTGCCGGAGTTGCCCTTATTGCTCATTAGGCGGCTGCATTACATCCCGTTCGATTCGGTTTGATCGTGCAAATGGCTCCGGGGGAAAGCGAGGCACATTGATAGGTAGCAGCAAGACTAATAGCCACACGCATGGATAGATTATGGAAGGCACAAATAGCTTCTTCCATCCTGTAGAGGATGTCGGTCTTACGGCGTTGCTGTAGCTTTTTGTATCCGGCTTTGTCGGATGTCGGTGGTGTGGTACCTTATGCGTTGTGAACGAGCTATAGGGACAAACCCAGGGACAAACATGCTATGCTCAGAGACTGCTTATTTATTCTAGTGAGACGCAACACAAAGACAGCTAAATTAATTTATCGATAGGATGAAGGACAGAAGCCCCAGGATTGAAGTGGTCTGGGCTAAGATAACACGCGGATCATTGCTTGAGACGGCAAACAAAAAAACAAAGATGTGCCAGTGCGAATTCTCTTCCGTGTGTTGATGTGCGTCGACCGCGCATACGTACCTGACGTCCCCGGAGACCATTAGCGTAATTAAACTGGCTACAGGCTCATTACTGGTCCATCTGAATGCTCTTAACTTCATCGTTATAATGTAATATGCTAACGCGAACTACGGGGAGCTGGTGGTGCGGATCAGGAATAATCGGTCACATAGAGTATATGCGGAGCACAGTATACGCTCGGTGTGCTGTCCAGTGAGTCCTGTTTGGCACCTGTGTATTGTAAGGCTGAATAATTTCTACATTAGAAAGCACAAACAACAGAACGTCGGTGGTGGCCCGGGTATCGCTTCCATAGAGAGGGAGTGCCTTAAATGAGAGACAGATAAAGTTCTTAAATTTGACCATATCGAGGAAACGATGATGATATTTTGACACCATTTTTTGTACATTCTTATACCTAAGTATTATATACATATGTGAGCGCCTTAATAAAGCGACTTTTTTATACCTTTTAAACACTTTTCTCTGTTGGTATTATATTACTGTTTACAGCTAATCCGTTTAAAAAATGAACAACACTCACTTTATTCCGCTTTACGCTGAAAGAACGATGGTCTCTTGCTGCACAACAAAATCAAGCAGCAAAGTAGCCATCGATTTGCAATCGAAGCCATGGTTACCCCATGGCGGACGGTAACTCTACGAACCGACCGGTCGCTATTTACCTGCAATAAACAGCAATCGAGAGATATCCTTCAATTGGGTGTGTGTGTCTGTTTGTGTGTGTGTACAGAGTGAGAGAGGGATAGAACGTTCGATTGAAGTTGCAGAAGTTTCATAAACTACCCGTACAGAGAAGTTGGTACCGCTTGGAGCACTTGAGAGTTTTGCAAAAAGGCCCCGAAAAATAAAGCGTAAAATAATTATACGCGGCAATAGGCAAACAATCGATCGAAATCCGGTTATCTAAATTTATCCTTCGGGGCAAAACATCACCGTACACATTTTAATCACTGGTGGTGGTGCCCGAAACCGTTCCCGGGGGGCGTGTTGAAAGTCTAGGCTGCGATTGCTGTGATGTGATTAGTGTTGTTGATCCTATTTTAAGCGCCTGGTAGATAGGCAATCGGGTGTATCAATACGAACCGTCATCGCGCGTGCCTCCGTTCCATCGTTCGTTTCGTTCGCACCGTTTTTCGTCCAGCGCGGAAGTTTATCGCTAATTTGTAACTAACAAAAAAAGAAAAGAAAAACCAAATTGACATTTTTCGAAAACGCCACCATCGAGGGGGGGCGAGTGTGCTATATAAATTTCATTTATTTCGATCGCCCATTTTTCGCGCTCGAAAATCGATTGTGTAACGTAGTAGGCGAGCGTGTTAGTATTTTAGCTGTCACGGATAGGCATTACGAGACGAGCCTTGTGCGAATTTGGCCTTTGTGCTAGATACCACGAACTGCCGGATCGAAGCTACACAAACGGAGGAGGTCCGGTTGACGGGTTGATTAATTAGCCAACCGGTACGGAACCTGGGTGGTCTGGATATCAACAACCGAAGCAACCGAAACGCGTTCGGGAAGAAAGGAAATCGTACGATAGAAGCGACACCACAACTCTGCAAGGATGCCACTCAAGAGACGTAATACGGTAAGGGGCACCAGCGTTGTAAGTTTGTAATGTACCGATAGTTTGTGGTCGGAATGTCCTGTTGTTGTTTTTCTCTAAACTCTACTTTGTATATTTTTAGCGTTCATGGGCAACAAAACAAAACACTGGGGGAATTTTGAGGGGGACTGCAGTCAGAATATGATGGATCCAAAAAGACAATGTAGCTGAGGCCGTGTACCGCACGATTAGGAAAGGCTGATTTATGGCAGTTTTTAAGTTCCAACAACAATCCATTGCACAATGTATCCTCCGGATGGTTGCATGATTCCACGACATTACCGTATTGATTAGTCTCCGAGCCGACGGAACTGACGGAAAGATGGATGGGACGCTTTTTGCATTTTTGGTGAGGGGTCTCTATTTTTCAATTTCCTCATTTTCTACGGCCTAATGACGTCGTTGAACTTTTCTACCCGTCGGCGACATTTCACGACGCCACTCCATAAATGGGACATTTTTTCTGCTTCTGTTCTGTGCGTCCCTAAGTAATGGAGCGTGACGGCTGAGACGATTATTTTTTTCTTCTTGCTATCTGTCTGCAAGTTTGGTTTCCGCCTGATTTGGTAAAGTTGAAGGAGTAAGTAGACAGGTGGTGGTGGTGGATGATGTACCCACTGTATATCTTACTCGGGATGTCGGTGCGGAACTTTATTCTGACTGCTGGTTGAATGATGATAAGAGCATGGGACACAACGTGTGAGTATCAGCAGCACACGGGGCACGTTATGCATTGTTGTTTCGTTAAGGAACGGAAAAAAAGTTTATCCGACAGACTGTTGTGTCGCTTAGAAAGGAGTGAGAGTTGGAAAATTATATATATTAAACGAGGAAATTATTATCTTCCTTAATCATGAGGGATTTGATCAGTTCAAGGATATTATGGAAACAGAAATTTAATAGTAAATTGTTTTAACTAGACTGATAAGTCCTTGAGATGAACGAAAGATTTTAATGGAAGTGGATGGTGAAACTAGATTTTGGATTGTTTTGAAGTGTCATTGCGATTTATTAAATCTTTAATAGATACTACTGACTCTTTTCCAAAGCATGCGAAGACTCGATGTAATATACACCCATAGAAAAAAATCACCATCTTCTTCTTCATAATGGCTTAATGACCTGCAAGCTTATTGATACCACGTAGTAAGGTAGTCAAGTCTTCAATACGAGGGGGAACGATCTGAATGGGATTCGATCCCCAGGCCTACCTACCGTGTGACGACCGGAGCCGCTACTGCTTCGGCTACCGGACCAGCCTGATATACGATTCAGCGGCGCCGGTCTTCACACGGCAGGACCGAGGTTCAAGTCTCATCTGGGCCGTTCCCCCATAGTGAGGACTGACTCTCCAACTATGCGGTATCAATAAGTCTAGTAATCCAGAAATGGCAGGCATGACCTTAAGAGATCGTAAGGCCAAGAAAGAAGAAGATTATCCTGTAGCTTCAAATGTACAGGGTGTTCAAGGTAAATTTGACAGTTACCTACGGAAAAAGAAAGTATTTTTTTGGGATAAATTGATGATTTAGGACATTTTCTATTTTCTAAAAAGAGTAGTTCGGCATGATATTTATTGAAATAATTAAAAATATTCGCTTTCGTCATCGATTACGGCCTCGAACTGGCTCCTTAACCTGATTCAAGTCCTGGAAAACCGTGTCCCTAAGAAGGGTCGCAAAAACGAACTTAATTTTCTCCACTAGATCCGCCTTGGTGTTGTTGGACGATCGATTAGTGTCACGTTCAACTTCGACCCAAACAAAATAATCTAAAAGACTAAGATCCGGAATGTGTGGAGTTTGGAGAACACACATTTGACGCGGTGAAGTCATCAAAATTGTCAACCAACCGTTTTATAGATTTAGCAGCTGTGTAACAAGGTGCGAAATTTTGCCAAAAAACACGTACGGCCTGCCATTGGCCACTCTAGTCATCCAAGGCTTCACTACCTTTTCCAAAATATTGAGGAATTCATAAAAGGAATATCAACATCCACAGGAAACCGTTAAAACGCCATAAGAAAGCGTTAGAAACTTTGTAATATGAATAAAACAAAACTACATTTTTCATAATTAAATGCTGAAGATTTTAGAAGTTGACTGACTTGGTTGACTCAGAATTAATCGTTTAGTTTAGACATGGTAAACCACAAAACAGTAACTACTTATGTTTAAATGATGATGCAAAATTTAGCTATTTAATTAAAGCTGCACGCTAAACATTCTAACAGCAGCGTTGTGACGAGCTTGCATGCTACTAACCATCTCGTCTATTCATGCTCAAAACAATCGTGAGGCATCAAATCCAACTGCTCGGTGCAAGATAATCAATTTAGCTTTTTATTTCTAACGAGCAATTTTGAATGAAAAACTTACCCGAAATGGCCACGAAAAGCCAATCACAAAATTTCGCTTTACCGTTTGGATTTATAAATCACTGCATGATGAACTATTTTTAAACATACAGAATGCTAGAGGCACCACAGTTCCACAGCAGCGCAGGACATGATAGTGCTGGCTGGCAACGCGATACCATAGCGTAGGGCAGCCTTTATACCCGTTTCTCTTGCGAACGAACGAACGAACGAATGTACACTGTGCCTTGGTGCTGCATGGGTTCTTGCCTGTAGAAGTAGCATCAAGGTTGACGGAAAATGAAAGCTTTTCCACCATCCTCTGGCCCGGTGTTTGTATACGCTCCCTTCCCTGGCGAGGAAAGGATCATCCTGTCCCATTTCAGTCGGCTGTTTGGCAAATTGTAAACAAAAGTTTTTCCAACCAAAAAAAAAAAAAATCAACAACCACCGATATTCTTTTACGTATCGTGCCAGCCAAAAATGGGGTTAGAGCGAGAAGAAACGATTTTCCACGAAGTCCACCCCCGGCGCACCGATTGGCGGGGAGCTGTGCAACAAGGTACACCCGACAGTTTAGTGTCCGGAATCACCGGAATTGGAACGCAAACGCTATGGCAGCGGGACAGAGGGACATGATCGTAGATTAGTTTTCATATTTTTTGCAGTCCAGTTCTGCTATCTGCGGTGAAACGATCGGGGGCTTAAAAGTTTTCCACGTTTCGGTCTTCTGGTGGTGTCGGTGGCCCGGTGCTGTGAGCCCTGTACGGTGTGGATAGTTTTGTATGAACATTAAACATTAACTTTCTTGATTGTTGGAAACTCTTGTGCTTGGTTTTTTGTTGTTCGATGTTGGTCTGGTGCTTACTTCTGTTTTCTTGTATCAGATTTGCAGAAGCATATTTACAAGAAAAAAGGTGTAAAAAAGCCATCCGGCCGTGTGTCTGCGGTTTTGAGGCACTTCGAGGCTGGTTAAGTGCAAAGGAAGCTAAAGGTAAATCCCAATGGTTGGAGATGTGTTGGTGTGTTTGTGGAAAAAGCATGTTTTATTTAATGTTACAAATCACGATTTAGTGGGTTGAAAGTGTTGACTCGTTACGTTACTTTTCAATAATCCTACTCTTCTTGTTTATGTTTGTTATATAATTTGAAGACGGATAACCCTAGCTCAGCAAAAATTATGGTTCTCAAACATTTTACTCATCGGTAGCAAAAAAGTGTTTGTGCTATGGGGTTTTTTCTGCTTGTGTATTCCATTATTTCCGTGTTGATTAATTAACATATTTTTGCCATTAACGCTCCCCGTTTGTGCATTTGACTTTTGTCGTTTGTCACCATACGTATGGTGGCTGTAGTTGTTGAAGTTTCCGGGAAATGGATTAATAATTGAACAAACAACGAATCGATTTCAGTTTGAAAGGGAATCAAAAATATGTGTTTGATGTGGTTTTTTTTTGTTATGAAAATGATTCATCGGCAGCCATCACTCTGTCGAAATGGAATTATTCCATTTTTGCTGTAATTTGTTGTAATTCTGGATCGGTGAGAAATGTGAATTTTTAATTACGAAATTCTATAAATTGATGGATCATAATATTAAAGCTTAAAAAATGGCTCTGAATGTGGATTAAATATGGATGTGAAAATAACTGTGATGAACTGAAGCTGAACTGATAATTACTATACATATGCATTAATTTAATTCACCATAATAAAAGAATTATTTTACTAATAAGTTCGTGGGTTCACATAAATTATGAAATAATTACTAAAAACGCTCCTTTACTTACTTATCCCACGCATCAACCGCTTTGTTACAGAAGTCTAGTGGTTTTTACTGTTAATCCAATATCTTGGACATTGAAAAAGACGTTACGGTCTGGGTCATCCGGTGTTTAGTGAACTAGCCGTTGAAGCAGCGCCTCCATTGTCCGTTCACATATACGAGAACCACAATATTGCTGAGAAGTTTCCTGTGGAACGCAGCTACGAGGCTTTCGTCAGTTTTGGGCAGAGTATCTAAGTCTCAGAGGCGTTTGTGAGTATTAGGACTATAAATGTTCCATACAGTTTCAGCCTTGTTCGTTTACCACAATCAACTTTTGTGTTGTTATCGGTGCCGATTTTTTTCCAAGCAATCTGTTTGGGTTTTCTAGGTTTTTGTATGATTTTGGAGTTGTGATCGTTTATTGACCCACAACCTTGGACTTTGTTTGATATTTGTCTAGGTAACCTTCAACCTTCAAATTTGATGGCAATTGTTTGATCCGTTGTTAAGTTTCATTTGCATTGAAGAGTCACTACCAAAGATATCCATGTCATCAGCGTAGCATCAGGATCTACTTACAGAACAAGATCTTCGAAGCTTTCAGCTCGCTAGCTTTACGCAAACCAAATACTATAGATTGTAAATATGCAGTTTCTTGTCATCAGAGTTGAAGGAGAATGGAGATCCCACGTCATGTCCAAATTTTTTTTTATAAAAATTGTTTATTTAAAAGAAATAAAAAAAAACGAGTTTACATTAAGAATGGTGGGGTACATGTAAGGACGACGTAGAGGTTTTACAAAGAACATCTAAGGATATTTTCATTAATCGCAGCATTGTTGCTTCCAACAATGTGGATGATGTAGTTTGCAAACAAACGTAGGATGGGAACCCTCTTACTTATGCAAATGTGACTTAAAACAGGTAAGAGAAGGAATGGGAAGTTTAGGTTATGATTTGGGACGATGGCTCCTATAGCCTGCATCAGTATGCTCCGGGCACTAGTTACCTTAGAACACAGGACAAACCTGAGCTCCAGCGTCTGTATCCGGGAGCAAACTGAGCAAGCACGATTCATCCTGTTCAGCAGCGGAACCTTGTTGTGCAACATCAGGTATCAATCGCTGGACGGATGATAATTTGTAGGTTTTCCAGACCCTTTGCCAATCAATGGAAGGTGACTCCATTGCCTCTTTGGTATCTGGACGTCTGTCAATTATCACCCGTCGTAATATTTTCGTCTGGATAGTAGTTGCCGGAAGGTATGCCAGCTGCTGGATCACCGTCCGAAGGCACGGATACGTTGTGGAAATGGAACCTATATTCGGGGAATTGACAGCACAGGCAATGTGTTGAGCCACGACTTTTAGGCATCCTTGTTCTGCAACGCAGCGATCCACAAGCAGCGCTGTTATGGTGATGGTGGGAATGTGGAGATTCAGCCCGCCTCGACTGCGTGAGAGAGCCAACTTATCATAATTTGATGACGTTTCTAATAAGTCGTTTCCAACGTATCATCGGAATGAAAATATGATTTAAAAAATGACAATAATGCTTATACTTCTTCTTGTGTTAAATATTCTCAAAAATCCCACCGTAGCATCAGTATATTTTCTTGAAAAGACTATTTTCTGGATTTAATCTGGGCCATATCATAACAAACATTTGCTGATCCATTTTTGTTCACCGGTGAAAATGGGATGTACCAATCTAATCTTCCTGTTTTTCCATTACGCTCAACCAGTAGCTCGTAACTAGTTACCATCCCTGGGGCACAGTTGCAGACGTTTTGAAATTGCTGCAATGGCAAATTGTACAACAGTTACCGTTACATCCAATGTTTGTCAATTGTCTCAATTACTGCGTCCGTAAAAGTTTTACGGCACGTTCGTTGTGCTCCAAATTGAAAACTTCAACTGCGGGGGAGAGATTCCTTCAGACATGTTTGCCCTGTCACAGCTTCCCATGACAATCTGAAGCAGTTTTCTTTAGTTTTAGAAACAAATAAAATAATGTTTTCTTGTATAAATCAAAATACTTGACACACTTTTGAAAAAGGTTTTTTAAGCGATACCAAGACCGTAAGAGATGTTTAATCATGGATGTAGAAGGATATTTATTTGTACCGCTACTAACATAGTTTGTCTGGAAACTCCACGGACACCAAGTGTGCATCCGGGTCTCCGCCACTCTATCATCCCATTAAGCATGCATGTCACTTTTAATTTAAAAACTTTAGTGCTTCCTGCCGTCGATTGCATACCACGCTCCACGCTCACTTTTTCAGTTGGAGAGCAAATGCGCGCAAAATTATTATCTGACGATGGTGAAAAGAATGCAAACGATGAAGTTTAGCGCGTTCGGATCAACGAGGTCAAACAGGGCTAAAAAGCTTGCTGACTACGGCGGTTTTTTTTTGTCTTGGTTGCTGATATTGAGCGTCCCAAAAAGAACCTTCCTTCTCCCAGTGCTCTTATTGCGCGCCATAAAGTTAGCACAAATATTTTTCAATGTTAAATAGAGGAGCAAATTTCTTCCGCACTCATCCCGTTCGTTTAGCACTTCTCGAAATCGTAAATTTAATGTCGTTAAGTGGGTAGCGGTGGATAACAGTGGAAACGGTGAAGAATTTTTCTTTTGAACCTTCCGGCGGTGCCGTTGCTGCCGGTGATAAATTATAATCGTGGAAACAACCTTTAAAGACCCGAAGTTTTTCGCACGGTGGAAAACAATCAAAGACGGTTGGGACCGACGGTGAGAGGTTCCCAGCGGGAGGTTAATTATGATTACATTCTTTTTGTTTTCACATTTCTTTTCTCACTTTGTTTTTTTTTGCGTGTCGGTAAAATGGCGTGTAGCTTCCCTGTACGCTTCTTCGCATTGTTAAATTGTGATTGTTGCAATTTTTTTCCCCCGTCTAACTTTTGTCCCTTTTTTAAACATCCAACTCTTCGAACGTGAACATCAAATTAAAGCTCGATGAGTACCCGGTTCCGCATCATACTTTGTGCGGTGTGGATGTGCTTTGTTGTTGCTGCCATTATTTTCCACTTGGTAAAACGGAAAAAAGCACACTTGTTGCAGAATTTATTGTTGCGACTCGTGCTCGAACCGCATTGCATCGACATTAAAAAAGCATGAAACTGAAAGGTTTCCTCCATTTTGAAATGGAGCAGATCCTGTGCCTCGGAAGCAAATATCGTGACGATTGATCGAAGAATGGCTGGGATGAATGGAAAGTTGAGGCTGGTCGTTCAATGTAGTGTAGGTACTGTGTGTGTGTGTTTTTTTTTATTACCCAGTAACATGAAGTAGTCACGAAGCGAACGAACAAAGCAAAAAAAAAACAACAAGTCTTCTCTCTGCTCCATAGTGCTCCAGTGGATGGCTACTGTTGGGAATTTGTGGCACGCAGAAACAATATATAAATAGCTCCAAACGTTGTGGACATCCCCTGTGTGCGTGTGTGTAGTTGTAGCTGCTAGGGGAACAACTTCCTTCCGCCACCGTCCTTTCACTGATGGCTGGCCATTCCATTAAAGTGCGTCCGAAAGTTGGAACGAAAATGCTCCACCGACCGGACCTTGGTCGACCCAGGGACGAGCGTCGTTTATTGTGCTTAGTTTTATGCGCACGGAAATGTCGGCAGCAAATGAAGTTATGGTTAGTAATGACATCATTGGTTGGTTTTATGAGGCTTTAGTTCTTCCGTTTCGAACGGCATCACCTCAGCACCGTAGGCAACTCGGTTGGATTGCTCCATTTCGCCAACTGCTTGCAACGCCGGCCCAGATGGGAAAACTTTTTCTACTACAGTTTGTGCTTCCTCTTCATGTTTTTTTTTTGTTACTTGAAAGCTGCATCATGGTGGGGAGTATCATGTTGGAATTTCGGGGCGTCATTTTGCCAGCATCTAATAGTGCGGGTAATGTGGCGTGTTAAGAGGATACAGGGAAACAGTAAAAGTAAAGCTGCGTAAGTAACGTGCACTACGTTGGAGTATATATATGTGTGACAAAGCTCATTGGTTACGAAGCTCACAATTATGCACTGGTGGTGCGTTTGAGGGAAACTGGCATTGAAGCAGCACTACATCTTGGGCAGGATGCGTGAACGAAGCTGTAAGGTAAGCCATCGAAATAGGGCTTATATTTACTGAGCTTATGATGCTGACGTGGCCGATTAAACTTTGTGGCTTTTATTAAGACACGGTGCTGTTCGTTTTTCGACGCTTAACACCCATTCATACGTGCTATGGTCAGGTTTTCGATTTAGAAGATATGTTCGGTGGATCTTTCACGTACGTACGAGTACGAGTTTTATACCTGAATGAAGAAGTTGGTGACTGTGACGCAGATAGACTACTGACTAAAGGAGATTTGGTTTTTACAATATATTCTTCTTCTTCTTCTTTCCTGGCCTAACGACCTCTTAAGGTCATGCCTGTCATTTCTGGCTTACTAGACTAATTGATACCGCATAGTTGGTTAGTCAATCCTCACTATGGGGGAACGGCCCAGATGAGACTTGAGCCCTGGTCCTGCCGGGTGAAGACCGGCGCCGCTGTCGCATCACCACCGGGCCGCCCCTTACAATATATTAACACTTCTGAATAAAGACGAAATCATTTAACAAAGAATAGATTCCGGATACTAAACTCTGTTTTGTCACCCAAAATGCAGCAGAAAGTGATGAGGAAATACTGAGAGTATATTGCCTTATAGTTTTATCCGTGTAATACATGGATTTGAAGGTTCTGAGCATTCGTTTAGAACTGTCCATGTCTTAGACGTAGTCTGTTGAAACATGGATTTAAGAGTCAGCACATTCAACCATACAATGAAGAATGTCTAGGATTTCAAAACTCAACGTCAATGTCTAAGATGAAGTCGTCCCTGTGACAATGACCTTCGATCTGAGGCTAACATCGCTTGAGAGAAAAATCTTTTAGACAGTTAGCGCATCTTTGATCGAAGAGCCTCTCAACAGACATTAGCTGTGACTTACCGAATATTCTAATCTCGATCGGAGGACCCTAATCGTTCATTCAGTAGCAAACAATACTCTTTATAGTGCTATGATATCAAGAAGGTTTCGTCAACACTTTATATCAGGGAAGAGAGTTCTAGATATTGCAATAAAGCTGAATCTTTGTATCGTTAGTAGATGACTGAAGTCTATGGAACATTAACTGAATATGAATAAAACAGAAATCAAAAAGACAACTAGACACACACCTCAAGACACAATCAAACAAAAAGACGACTAGACACACACCTCGACACTCAATTTAGACGTGTAACCTACTGCTGTAGCTCCAGAAATCAAATACCTTGGGGTAGTAGTGGATGATGGATTACGCTATAATACTGTAATGTATAAAAGAGGGCTAACAAATATGTTGTTCTTATTGGATTTTGCAAAGGTCTCATTTTGGAGGACGAAATTCCACATTGATCTGTTCGTAAATTAATTTCTGTCCTAGTATACTATTTCTGGCTGCTGATGTTCCCAATTTTAGGATTTCAGAAAATACAGAATAGAGGTATAATAGCTGTTCTATCCAGTGCTCAGTATAGTCCATCTGAGACAATACTAAACATCTTGCAATAAATATCAATCAGGCAAGGAAAAATCTACTTATCTATGATTTTCGTAAATCTAACGAACGGTATCTACCTAAGTACTTGAGGGAAATGATAATCCAGGGTTAAGATATACATACTTTTAGAACATCACAGAGCCAATGCTTCCCAGAATGTCTTCGTCGAACGCATGAAATTATTTCTTAATTAAGGGGTTGTCATAGTTTTTCTTTTTTTTTATTATGTTATCCTAGAAAATAAATGTGATCCTCTCAATCGGTGTGAGCGGCGGAACTCATCATTCAGAAAGAGTAGCAATTGATCGTTAAATTTCATGACTGGATAAATACTGAAAAGTGTTCTTTTTTACGAGAGCCATAAGCATCGCCATTTCCTATACGGATTTTATTTAATCCATTTGTTTCAAGATTCAAGATTATTCTTTATTACAGTATGGTGTAAACCCAAAACCTTAAAAATTGTAGATCTTAATGTTTCGATATTGAGCTTAATTATACATTTCTCTCCACCGACAATCCCTAAGAGAGATTAATGTAATTTATTGCCAATGTTTTTTTTTCTAATGCAAAAAGTTTAATGCTTCGTCTGGATCTGATACGATGTTACGGCACTGTGATTTGCTTTAGCGCAAACTGAATGACTGAAAAAAGGGGATTCAAAACAATAGTGATCCAAACAATATGCAAACAGACAAACGATTGCTGTAAAAGCGACCGTGCAATCCGATTATAGCGAACTCACCGGTCCATTTTTTTTCTTTCATCACGGCCCTTACCAATTACGAAAAGCGTAAACATAAATAAGAAAAAGGAGAAACAAAACAAACAACAACAAAAAAAAAACATCTGGAACGAAGAAATATGAATAAAACAATAGTGTTGGTACCTTTTTTTTTCTTCCGGATCCGGATGATTGGATTGGCCCAAGGGGTGAGACTTCAGGATAATGGTCCGGCCCGAGAAGCGGGAGGGAAATTTTGGAAAACTTTTCAAATATAAAATGAAATCCATTATGTGATGATTTATCTGTTGTCATCAGTGCATGGCACGGCCGTACCGTACCGTACCGTGGGCTTTTGTTTTGTTGCGTTTCTGAGGTGGGCTAGTATTGGTGGTAGAAAATCGGGCTTCTTTACCGAGAATAAACAAAACAAAACCAACGACCCAGATGAGCGTCAACCGAAGTGGAATGCAAGACACGGTCCCGATGTTTCGTATTATGCAAAGCCTTTTTTTGTGAACGAAGAAGAAGGCAGAATGGAGAAATCTTCTGCTGGCTGGTTAACCACCAGCAACCACTCATTGTCTGCCGAGTTTGTTCGCTCGCGAAAGATTGGATCAAGCAGATTAGGATGCAGCTGATACGGGAGCAAAGCTTGGTGGAAAATGCGAAGAAATGTGCTTTCGTATCAACCGTTTGTTTGTTTTTCTTTTGCGGTGCGTTTTCCACATCGAACAATCGTTCAAGGCGATGGCGTTGCGGACTAAAGTTTTTCCTTAATCTTTACCAATCCAACATTTCCTCCACCGCTCCAGCTCCGGACATCCTCGGTCCGGTTTTGGTGCAGATCGTTGCCACATCGGGTTGTTTAGATATTTGCTGCAGCACCGTTTTCCACACGCCAAAGTAAACAGAGTTCACCAAGCATTAAAGGGAAGGGAAACGAATTATATATTTTTAATATGCAGTGCCAATGGAAACTTGGCACGCCAGCCCGCACACACCGAATGTGTAGCAAAACATGACACGAACAAGTGGACCGGCACTGCCGACTAGCGAAATAACTACTGCCAACACACACAGACACACCGGAACGAAAAAAATGGGTTTGACGACAGGCCCAACCAAAGGGTTCTTCCCTTTTTTTTTTGTTGGCTAGGGCCAGAATGGAAGGATAAAAAGTTAGGCATAGTTAGGTGGAAAAAGTTGTCGCATTCGCGTTCCAAAATCGTGGGTCCCCAAAGGTGGTAAATTGAATGTACCTTTGCGGGATGGAAGTTAGTCTAGTGACGGCTTTCGGTTGGGATGGATAGTTAGCACTGGTTTCAGCGGTGTAAGGTTGTCCCTAAAGAAAGGACATCGCTTGTTACGTACCACGACCAGACAAGCTCACCTTGTTGGGGAATCTGTGTGTACTTAACTGCTTAGTAGTGAATCTGTAGATTTAGCGAGGTTTTTGAAAGGGGTTGTCCAGGGACTAGGGAGTTAGACAAGAAAGCTTCCTACGATGGCATCACCAGCATCGCTGGCAAGCTACGACAGCGATGGCAGCGAAGTAAACCGTTGTCCAAGAATTCCTCCTTGTCCGTCTGCTCATTTCACCCATATTAATGTGTTCCCGTTCGTGGTTCGTGGGTTCGGATTTCAGAATCGAATCTCCTCGATGCAGAAAATCGGCAAAGGCGAACCGGTGGACAACGATGAGTTCGACACGTGGATGAAATCGAAGCAGCTCCTAAAGCCGGATGATCAGCTCGACCTGACCGAGGCGGAGCTGGGTGAGGAGATCCCAAAGCTGCTGTCGACGGAAAATCGACATCTGCCCCGCAATCTGGTCGTGTACGATTTCCGGGAGGGTGCATTTCTGCCGGTACCACCACCGGAGAACACGATAACGTTGTTAGAGTTCGAGGGTACCTCCATTCACAAGGATACGGATGAGGCGAAGGAGCAGATCTCGCGCAAGGGCACCGACGGTAAAGCGAACATTTTCTTATTTCCTCTTTTCAGCGAACACACACATACACACACACATACAAAAAAGACATCCGAGCTGTTACCTTGTTTCGTTTAGTTCGTTCCATTTTGTGTTTCCGGTACATCGCTAGCAGGTGGTGAAGCGGAGTTTTCATTTATCTTGTTTCTTTAAATCCTTCTGCATCTCTCATTCGTGTGTGCGTGCACCAGTGGTGTGTGTGTACTACTTCTTAACTCTTTTTGAAGATAGAAAATGTTAAATAATTGAAACAATACACCCCATTTTAAAGCTGTGGATCTATCTCCCTATCTATCCACAAGCGTACGGCATGATGAAACTACTGCTCCTGTTCACTTCCTTTTCATACTCACTCTAATTGCTGGTGCATGGTCAGTTCTTTTGATTCTATTTTACGAATGGCATGATGAACTAGTCTTTTTTTAACTCTCTCTTTCTATTTATTCATAGTTTTTCTATCTTATGCTTTCATGATCCATTTTTATTCTCGTTATTAAATGAAATTTATTTATTTAAGCTCCAACTTCGAGTCTTTGTGTTCTTTACAAGCATGTACAGTGTGTGAGAAAAGAAAGCGAGACAACACTACTCGCATAGTTTTGATCACAGACATATGAACCTACCAGTGCGCTAGTAGCGTCCCAATTTTGGTTTAGTGTATGTAAAATTTACCGAGCGATAGCGAGAGTCTTGTCGATGTGATTATAGCAATCGGTACTGTGCGATAAAAGCGTTTGTAGTTTTGTGTTTATATATGAGTTTCTTTCTGTACAGATTAAGTTGGCAAAACAAAAAATTGAAGACACGTGCAGACTTTCTTCGGTCGTGTTTCGACAAATCTAGTGCCAAAGCTCGCAACTACCATAATGTTTTAGATGTTCTCTCACCTCTTTTATCACTCGAATTAATACCATTTCTTTCACAACCCACACACCGACGGTATGCCCGGCCAATTCTTTCCATTTTCCTATTCACCGAAACTCACCGAAACTCACCTTAACTGCCTGAACAAAACCAAAATGCATGATGAACCATACTTTTAAACCATTCGAATCGAAAACAAAACGCAAACACGCGCCATTGTGTGGCTTTTCGTACGCCTTGCGAAGAGTTAAATGTCACCCTGGACAAACCGAAGGAACCTCTCGCCGAAGACCAGGAGGACACGAAAAAGCCCGACACACCGGAAACTGGTGACGGCGAAGAGGGTGAACGAGATGAAGGTAAAGCAAAACATCAAAATCAACCTAAAACCCTCGTAAAAAAAAAACTAACGAGCAAACAGCTGTTTGAAGTTTTGTCCGCTACGTTGTTTGTTGTGTTTCTACTAATGCCGTTTTCTTCATCTCTCTGTTCTTGTTCGTTGTCTACCGCTGTTCGTGTTTCGTTTACTACTTTCGTAGTATGTAGTGTTTAGATATAAATTTAAGGTAGTATCTGTAAATAGTTTTAGTTGGAAATAGTTACCTAATTGTTAATTTTAATAATATATTGTTCGCAATTGTAGTTAAAGTTTAGTTAAAGTTTCTAATTTAGATGCAATAAGCTTCGATTGTATAGTTTTATGTAAAAGTTCTCTTTTAATTCGTATTACTAGCGTTTACTAGTTTTAGTTACTCACAAATACTTGTTGAAAATATATTAGACACTTTGGTGTAAGAAATATGGCCAACAGTAAATACGACTTGTACCTCATGAATATCCTGTTCTCTATGCTCTAATATATTTTAACTAGTTGTAAATAATTTTAGTATTCAACATAATATGAAGAATTAGCTTACACCTCCTTAGCAATAATACCTTTTTTTAAATTGCACTTAATTATGTAGTAAAGTTGTTGTAAATTATTGTTTTATAATCTTAAACTTTTAGCAATCAGCTGTAGAATATCAGTTCATGTGAGTAGAAGCGTTGGGATAGCTTTCGCCTAACCTCTACGATACTATGCGTATCGTGCGTATGCCACTTCTAATTGATGGCGAATATCTTGCATTACGAGATGCAATGCCAGCTACTCAAAATGGTGAAAACTACTAAGAATTACATGTGTCATTACATTTCAAACTATTTGCTCGTGCTTGTGTCTTTTTACACAAAATCTAGATGAAGCCGAGGGTGAAGGTGAAGGTCAAGAGCAGGAGGAAGAAGCTCCACCGCCACCAGAGGAGGAAGCGCCCAAAAAGAAGCTTACGAATCAGTTCAACTTTTGCGAACGAGCCGCCCTCACGATAGCGAATCCTTCAAGGGTAAGTACATATCGTAAGACGATCTTAAGCTGAGTTGATTACTCAAACTTCTTGTGTGGTCCAATGGCTATCTTCACCACACACAGTCAGTGGACACCCAAACGATTCCACCGCCGCGATCTTCGTACGGCGCCAGCGTACTCCAGTGGGTGATCTACGACTCGTACATCGAGGACTACGCTCAACAGCAGCGAGAGAAGGAACGCGAGAAGGAGAAAAAACCGGGACTGCAAAGGCGCGACGAGAAGAGCCGCAAGGACGAGAAGGCAAAGCAGGCGGAAGAGTTCAACAAGCGCTATCTGCAGGCGTGCCAGATAATCGAGCGCATGGTAAACCAGAACATCTACGACGAGATCGCACAGGACTATCGGTACTGGGAGGATCCGTCCGATGAGTTCCGCGAGGAGGAGGGCACACTGTTGCCACTGTGGAAGTTTTCCTACGAGCGCACCAAGAAGATGTGCGTTACCGATCTTTGCTTCAACACGCTCTACTATGACTTGTTTGCCGTCTGCTTCGGGACACGTGAGTATCCATAGTGATTCTGGGGGGTTTATTTCCTAAACGGCAAAGCTGTCGCAAATGGTTTTTCCTTTCCGCGCGACTGATGGGATTGTCACAAATTGACGACATGAAATCGATAAAATTGAAATTGATTGAAATGTCCCGTCTGTCCCGGACGTCAACCTTCATTACGACCTCCGTCAATGTGTGTGAGTGCAGCAACGAACACCGTAGAACAGAACGTGTCATGCTGCAGTGAAGAAAGTTGGTGTCACGGTGTGGGGGGACGTTTGCCTGATTCACCTCCTCCTCTATCCCCAAAACGGGAGATACCCCCCATTGCAGTGGATCTGGTACGATTGGTATGCACGTCGTCGTTCGGTTTGTTCCGTTATTTATGGCTTCATTACGTGCTGCGGAAGTTTTGATGTTCCGCCAGTAAACGCGGCCGTTGTCGAAGGACAAAGTTGTTGGGTGTGAGAAATGGGAAAGCTTTTGCTGGACGAGAAAGGACAGGAAACAAAAAAAGATAAAGCGCTGGATAACGCCACAAATGGTATAGGTCAGGATAACGCTGCGGACAGCGGGGATCGAAAGGTGAAACGACGATAACTACGACCACAACGCGTGACGCGTGACGGCGAAGACGCTGACGACCGTAATCAATGAAGAAATGTTGGCAGCGGATATTAATTGAGAGATATGGCCGTCTTCATTGGCGCACAAGTACCGTTGTGCTGTGGCCTTGCGATTGGAACGAAGGCCGAAGCGGTCGAGCCTGCTGTCAACTTCCGGATTGGATGAAC
Organism: Anopheles maculatus; assembly: GCA_002091835.1. Classification (NCBI taxonomy): domain Eukaryota; kingdom Metazoa; phylum Arthropoda; class Insecta; order Diptera; family Culicidae; genus Anopheles; species Anopheles maculatus. Next base: position 37,679 of record KZ062566.1, on the reverse strand, counting down.
ATGAATCAGTTTATCGTTCGTGGTTTATTTAGCAGAATTTACCTTCACTGTGACGAATAAAAGGGGGGGATGGGGAAAACATGATTTGCTTGCTAAATACATTACGTGAGGCATAATGGGAAATAATGAACCGAGCGGTAGACGAAGGCTCTGGGGAACCGTTCAGGCTTTGACAAGGTTGATTAGGATCACTAGTCCTGATGTTAGCATAAGCTTGGATATATCCTGCTTGAATTGTTCCCTCAACTGATGAGGTGTTTAAATTTTATGGCTATATTCGATATCCTGATGTCTTCATGTGGCAACTTGTTCCGGAACATAAGGGGTCGACAAACGCAGAACATACAAAAAATCGTCCATTGCTTCACTGCGGTTGGAATGCAACGATGAAGTTTTAAATATTCTCTTATCCCAAAGTTAATTCGATAGCTCCCTCTATCCCCGGCGGGACTATTTTGGAAAGTACGTAATGGAACATTTATTCCAACCTTCTGTCCTCTGGTGCCTATCCTTTCCGCATCCATTTCTCATCTTTTCAATCCATTGAACAGTAAACCATAAAATCAAGATACCGTTACAACCCATTAAATCTTTACTGCGTCGACCGTGGCGACGATGTTCTCAAGTGGATCCGTGGGAAATGGGAAAAAGGATGCGAACGAGCTCCGAGTGTCATTTAAGGATCGGGCATGTTCTGAACTTCACAATACCGGCTGCTTTTTTTTCACTCTCTCTCTCTCTCTCTTTCTGTAGAGTTGGTCGTAGGTCGTAAAAACATGGCTCACCACGAGTTGTCGAGTTTCATTTTCCGCTGGCCAGCTCGTTGTTCGCTCGCGTAAGCCTGAGCTTAAGGTGCAAGCAATGCCTGCGCCTGCCTGTTTCGGGAGGTTGCTTGTGGCAGGAAATTCGCGAGTTTTCCCCCCATCTAGTCCCGGTGGGGGTTTGCTGGGCAATAAAATGGCAGTAAAATCAAAATTAATACCACTCCACATTTTTTATGACACTTTGCACACCTTCTATCCTTCGTTCTCTCTTTGTTGTGTCTTTCTCGTCACCTCTCTACGCTGCCGTTACACTGTTTATTCGGACTTTAAGAGGTGTGATTCTGTGAGTACTGCCGTTCCAAGTACATTCCAACCATAAATGTTTGTGATGGGTGAAAAAAAAAACTCCTCGGCGGAAAACAGAAGGAAACGAAGGTCTTATGTACTGTACTGACGCCAAGCACGGGAAATTGGATTATGAAATGAAAATACTTCATTGTTTTACCCTTTGGTCGGAAAATATGATTTGTCCTCACGGTGACGGTGCACGTTGCATGTTGTACGTTTTATAGTTTTATGACGAAGCGCAGGTACCAACAGGCAACAAAGTGAGTGGAATAGTTTTACGAAAGCATATGTTTGGTTTTTGTACGTGCGATTGATTGGAAAAGTGAATTTAATGAGGTGTACGAGACATGCCATCTCAGATGTCGTGAAAAAGATTTTTTATACTAATAGTTTAAACGGCAAAAGGTACATTAAAAATTATAGAACTATTTTGGTCAGGACACATCTAAATGGTGGCCAGGTCTAGGATACATGACAAAATCCAATAGAAACTTACAAGAAACAGCTTCCTTCTTATCAATTAAGACTCGCGACTTGAGCCAAAGAAGAAGAGCATCAATCCAGGACGACATCGGCAACATTGTTATACAAATTTTACAGTGCCAGTTGTCTATGTCTGTGCAGTAAATAATAACTCAGAATCTACGGTTGACTACGTTCATGAAAAATTACTTTCTAAAATGGAGTGCGTCATTCCTCAACAGCGTCCTGAAGTTCGAAGATTTTTTTTCTCCAATTTCTATGTGGTCAGGATGTATCAGCTACAAATACGACCATCATTTTTTAAGTAAACCCTTTTAAATGACCTTAGTAAAGATTCTCTAAACAACTGCCGTAGAGAAGCCAGTGAAGATGAGCCCATATTTCTTCATAAATCGTCTCTTCAAACGCTTTGTTCCAGAAACTTTTAACAAATTGAATTATTTGCGGAGGTTTTATTCTAGAATACTATATTAGAACTATAATTGTTTGACTAGATTATTCCGAGTTCCTTAACTTGTTGCCACAGTTTTGAAGTCTTGGAGTCTTGAAATTTTGGTGAAGGAGTACTAGAAACGTGAATTACTATTTGGTTTGTTTATACTGACTTTTACGACGTACACATCAAGACTAGGTTCTTTCCTTGGAGATGCCGTCAAACATATTTTTTGTTATTGAACAATATTCAGAATTCTTTTGAAAACAGTTTATACATTGGGTTATTACAACTACCTCCTAAATTCATAGAAAAATTCTCGATAATTGAAGATTGACCAAATTCTTTACTTTACAGTGGACTTCATGAAACAGAACGCCGAGGGAGCTGTTTGCCTATTTACAATTAAAAATCCGTCCTTCCCAGACTACAGAAGTAAGTGCAATTATACATTGTAAACATTATAATCAAATTAAGCTCATCTATCGAACGATTGTTTCTTACAGTTGCAACAGAAAGTGGTGCTATGTGCTGCGACATCCACCCAAAGTACCCGTACCTGATCGCGATCGGTCTGTACGACGGCAATGTGATCGTGTACAACCTGCAGGTCGGAACGAAGGAAGGTCCCGTGTATATCTCTCACGGTGTTAACGGTAAGCACGCCGAATGCGTGTGGGAAATCAAGTGGGGCCCGGACATGCAGGATGGCGAGATAAACTTTTTCTCCGTGTCGGCTGATGGGAAAGTTTTCAACTGGGTGCTGATGCAGAACAAGCTCGCCATAACAACGATCATCACGCTGTTTCTCGAGCTGGATCATGTTAGCGGACCTGATGGTAGTACGCTGCGCTTGAAAGGTAGCGGTACCTGTATGGTTTTCCATCCGCACAATCCGGAAATTTTCCTCGTCGGTACGGAAGAAGGTTTCATCTTTAAGTGCAGCACTGCGTACAGTTCGAAGTAGGTTTTGTCCAGTGGCTGTGTGTGAGGATGCTTTCTATAATATTAAATTCGGAATCGCTTTTCCCAGATATCTGATGACGTACCACGCACACTATCTTCCCGTACACCGGATGGATTACAACAAGTTCAATTCGAACATTTTCGCGTCCTGCAGCGGTGATTGGCGGGTGAAGATTTGGGAGGACATGAGACCGTAAGCACCGAAACTGCTCCCGCTGGTGGAATGTTCGCGGGAAAGCGGGAAAAAGGGAAAAATGCACATAATTAACTTAACTTGTTTTCGTTGTTTACTTGCTGTAGTGAACCGCTGTTCATATTCGATCTAGGGTCCTCGGTAGGCGACGTCAAGTGGGCACCGTACTCGAGTACCGTCTTCGCCGCGGTAACGACCGAGGGCAAGGTGTTTGTGTTTGATCTGAACGTGAACAAGTACAAAGCCATCTGCACCCAGGCGATCGTTTCGAAGCGTAAGAACAAGCTTACCCGTTTGGCGTTCAACCAGAAGCTGCCGTTTATCATCGTCGGTGATGATAAGTGAGTATGAAGCGGGGAGAAGGTGGGAAATGCGATTGTTTGAATATTTGATTGCGTTGTGTCAGCACGGTACTTGGGTAGTATGGATGGTTTTCTGGCTGTTCGATAGATTCGATTTGCTTTTGCAAGACAACGATTTCAACGAGGTTGAAAGCAATCGGGTGGTATGCGATGTAGAAGATGTTGTTTTTATTATGCTAGGTGTTGTATATTTTATGAACAACAATAACATTTGTAGAAATACATGTTGTCACTGTCCTAGGAGCATTGGGAAGAGTACAGTTGAGGAGATTGGAACTGGTATGAACTGATAGAACGTTTGCAATAGTGCTCCTGAGTTGTTAAAACAATATAAGATTCATTGAAAATTAAAAATAATCAGAATCCTATTTGAGCCGCCTTCTAGGAAGTAAAAGTCGGTAGCAAATAGGTCGCTATGTCTAAAAAGAGCTTGAGAGTTCTACTCAATCAATATTATCTAGTATTAGAGTTAAGCTCAAGTGCAAACTTTGTGATACGTTGAAGAAATGAAGACTCTTAAGATGACAGCTATACGACATGGTATTTCTTGGTACATGGGATGACTCATAGCCTATATAAACTAACTAACCAATCAACCAGGTTTTTAATGTCATGAATTTAAAAATCATTTTGCACCCGGGAGTCAAATTAAATATTTCACCCTTAACTTACAACAATGAAGCAAAGTCCAATTAGGCATATAGTGTTGAGCTGATGTCGTGTGTCTAGGGTTAGCAATAAGAAAACGATTTATGACTATTTTTCCTTCGAGAGTGTGTAAGCTCGAACTTCTGTATCGCCTAATTAATTATTCGGTCAAAAACATCCTTTTGTACGGTACAGCCAGCAAACCCACAATATTTGCATTAGGTCGATCGTGCATAAGTCTTTGAATAATTATGACGAAATGCTTGCCACACTCTCCCAGAGCATTAATAATTTGTTAATGACAAACTTACTTAAAGAATAATTGATAAACATAGTCCTCTTATCGAAATTCAACTGCTGAAACGTCAATGAACCTACACCAAGGCACCGCGGCAGCCCGGCAGTACGTTAGTCGACTCCCAGTGACTCTGCCATCATCAAGTGTGCCCCACTTTGTTTTACACAAGTGGGGACCCATTTATCAAATCTTCTAATTAAACGGTTAACGATGATTGATGTTTACTGTTTTTCCGGCCGATTTCGTCGGCTCAAGTGTTGTCGTTTCGGGGGTGGCTGTGGTTATAAACCACAGCGCTTCCGGTTGGTTTGCAGTGGCTTAACTTGTGCCGTACGCTTGCTTGAAGCGGGCGCTGAATCTATTTTGGGGGTTTGTGCGTTAAGACTTTCGCTTGACCGTATTGTTGAAAACTTTTCTTGCTTCACATTTTCATTAGTTCTGTAAATTTATGGTGGTTTTAAACTATTTGCGATATCTTATGGAAACTCGCAAATCTTAAAGGGAAAGTAAGAACTCTGTAAAATGAAAATTTGCACGATGTTGTACAAATTCGAATTGATTAAAATATGTTAAGTTATCGTTTAAATTTGAGAACGACCGCTTAGCCAACAGCAAACTTTTGCGTAAAACTTTCTGGCGAGTTAGAACTTTGGCACCAAATTAAATTTAAGTATCCCTCTGACCCTGCCCATGCTCATGCATTTTAATTTGGTACGGTAAAATGAATTTATTCGATTTCCGCTCTCAACCCATGCCTTTGTTAGTGACCCATTTTGTGATACCGAGACGACCGAATGTTTTATGATGTGAAGTTGCTGTTGTGTTTTCCTGCCCTCGCACATTTTGTACACCCTCGCCCGAGGTGACGATGTATTGGCATCATTTATCATGGTGCCCCCAAAACAAAGTACCGGGTTGTACGGGACGGTACAACATGTTCGGTTTGTAGACGGACGACGGTTCCTTTCCACAAATTAATGTTGTCGTGTTCTGTGCGTACTTTTTTGCTGCTGTGTTTTTGCTAGTTCTAGGAAAATTTATTCAATTACAAGCGAACCGGTTAAACGGGTTCTAGGGTATACATTTATATTTCAATGTCCAAGAACAGACCGATGGCTATCATTATGATTACAACGTCGGATTTTCCACCTTGAAGTAGCGTCTGTTTTTTTATGCTTCTAAACTTGCTGTTTTGCTTACGACTCATTACAGAGGCACGACGATTACGCTGAAGCTATCACCGAACCTGCGCGTGAAGACAAAAATGGGCAAAAAGGCGGGCGTTGTTGATCCGCAGCTGCTCGAAAGCCAGAAGCTGGACCGGCTGCTATCACTTGTCCGTGAGCTACCCGAAGGAGAAATGGTGAAAGAAACCGTTTCGACTGTCGCCTCGAACTAAAACAACCAAAGCAGAGCAACTAAAGCCATCGTTCTTGACCCACCTTGAAAATTTCCCAGCACCGGGGAAAATCCGTTCTGTTGTAGACTGTTCCGGTTGTACGGTATTGTTATTTCGGATGTTCTGCCCGGGCTGTTGCTGTTGTTTTTTGCTACGTGAACGGGCAGCTCTAAATAAACGTGAAAGTCAGACGTTACGTTTTACCGGCTACACAAGCACAAATACACGCTAGATGACAGTGTCGACTAGGGAAGCGTGTAGTGTGGTGATTTGGGCGTTTCGGTTTTTATTTAGCGTTAAACGTCCTTCCTCAACAGGTTTACAATGTGGAAGGTTTTGCGTTGCTCTCTCCCTCTCTCTCTCGATCGGATAACAGTGTTCAACAGTTGCAATGAAGCTAAAAGGTTGGAAGCTAGAGCAAGAGTAGAAGGGACTTTTATTTTTATTATAACAGTTTTCAACGTGTACAGGTAACTATTACGCGTTCGTGATAGGCGAGAAGATAGAGGTTTAATATGATTTCTTCGGGTTTTATTGTTATGCCTAAAGGGAATGCCTTAGAAGTCCTTGCGCGGAGGACACTCTTTATTCATCAAAGAACTAGCCTGTGAAACTGAATAGCGTTTGGTTTTTTATTTTTTAAAGTAAAAGAAACAAATGTATTCTAACGCGGTTAATGTTACTTAGCACCATCTGTTTTGAAGGAAAATGTACGAAAATTGTTCGTAAGTAGAAATTATTAGCAAATTCAACAAAAACTACAAAGAAATAGTGTAACGTTACACATGCACCTATCATTGCTAACATTAACTATTTTATTACAGCTTTTTGTGTTTTGGTATATGTTGTTTGCATTTACAGCTCGCCCCAATTTCGCAATCCATAACACTAATTGACCAATGGCTGATACATTTTTTCTATATTTAGTTTTCCTATTTAAAACGTTAAGACATTTCTATTGCACACGGATATATGGTAACAACTGTTTGGGTTTAGATTGAGCTTGTTTATACTGTTGTTGTATTGTTTCATATTTGTAGCTGTTTAGGTGTAGATTGAAGAGCATTTGTTTATTGTTTTTAATTGTTAGATCATCGGTTTTTCGGGTTTTGCTTACAATAATTTATCACATTCGCTCTAATCGATTGTTTATGCTGTTTTTCAATCTTTAAATTTACATATTCTTTTCACAGCAAAACATTGTCAAAAAGCGCGCCGCACATAAAGAAATGGAAACGAAGTTATTGCTTTACCATGTACATAAGCGTTATGAAGGTGAACAGATAAGCAAGATTTTAAAACAAAATGAAATGTTCTCGTTTACTTTCGATTTCGCTTTGGTGTCTTCCTTGAGATGCACTTTCAGTTTTTTACTATTATTTACATTTTTTCTAATTTCTTTTCTACGATTCAATAATCTTTTCTTTCTCTAGCGCTACCTACATATACCCTTCCTTCCTTTTCCAATCTCCTACTTCACCTTTTTCACCTCCAGATACTCTATCACATTGTTCGGACACATGATGGGTTTGCCGAGGAACAGCACCGTCGACATGGGGTGCAGAAATTCGACCGAAAACTTACGTGCCTTCCAACCGTAAAATCCACTCGGCCGTACCAACTCCCCACTGGACAGATCGAACGGAAGCAGATTGACCGCGATCGTGTTCACCTTGGAAAACTGTACCCGGAAATAGTGTCCATCGGTCGCTTTTAGCCAGTGGAATCCGGCTTCGTCGGTATACGGACGCGTTTGGGCTTTCCTGAGCGCAACCGACCGTTGCACATCGTCCCCATTGAAGCTGAGATCGATTTCGTACGCATCGGGCGCCAGTCCTTTCAGCTCGATCGCATCCCGCAGCGCCCGATTGTCGAGCCAGTACCGAATGCCAACGTTTTCGAACTCGTCCACCACATGGCGAAAGACGGCCTTCAGCTTTTCCATGCAGCAGGGCGGTGTGTTTCGGCCAACGTACCGATAGAACGGACGTCCGTTGTGCACCTGTCCGATGCAGCTACGCGTTTGCTTCTCGCAGCCGTAGAACGTAATCTCCGTTAGCAGGGAAATGGTTTGATTGTTGTGTTCGTAGCTTTTGACGTACTTTCGGCGAGCGCTGGCTGCGGCAGAAGAACCGAACGGCGCTGGTCCTGCGCCCCTATTCAGCGTCTTATCGTAGAGATAGTTTTTGCGTATCACTTTCTTCACCTGCAGCCGACGGTACAGTGCCTTGAATTGGTCCTTGCGTTGATTGCGCCGTTTCGTCTTGGTGTGGTAGGAGGTGAACAGTTTGCGGCCATCCTGGAATGCACCGTTCAGCAGCACCTTCTGCGGATGGCAGAAGAACCATGGCAAGAAAAGAGAGATAGAGAACGGAACAAAATATTAGTTTCGGGGGAATGGAACAAGTGAGCGTCAGGAAAAACAATCTCATTTCCATTTCTTCCGGAAGGAAGAGAAAAACACACAAACACACACACACACACAAGAAGCACCCCGAAATGGTGGAATAGATTTTTGTGGTTTGTTTTCTGAGCGAAGTGGATCAATCGATCGGATTCCGTGGGGTTTTGTTTTTGGTTTGGGTGCTCCTGCGGTGTGCATACTTATGCTTGGCGTCGTCTTGGTCTGAACGATGCTGCCTTTCCACACGTTTACGTTTAGGTGGTTCGGAATCGATTTGCGTTGCAATTTTCGGTGTGCGCCTTTGGAAGCGAATAGAATATTTTTTCGATAGAAGAAAGCTCGATTCTCTTTCC
>KZ062566.1:8486-27661 GCA_002091835.1 Anopheles maculatus | reverse complement strand
TTGTTTTCCGAGCGAAGTGGATCAATCGATCGGATTCCGTGGGGTTTTGTTTTTGGTTTGGGTGCTCCTGCGGTGTGCATACTTATGCTTGGCGTCGTCTTGGTCTGAACGATGCTGTCTTTCCACACGTTTACGTTTAGGTGGTTCGGAATCGATTTGCGTTGCAATTTTCGGTGTGCTCCTTTGGAAGCGAATAGAATATTTTTTCGATAGAAGAAAGCTCGATTCTCTTGCCCTTCTTCGAACAATTTGCGAGAATGAAAATGAACGAGCGCACACACGCCGCGATCACGCTGCTGGGATACCGGTTTCAGAAATCAGAGGAAAGAATGCAAATTTCCTTTCGCCCGTGCAAAACCCATTCTCCGGAAGGTAATGGAAATAGGTTTCGATTTCCTCTTCGAACAATTTGCGAGAATGAAAATGAACGAGCGCACACACGCCGCGATCACGCTGCTGGGATACCGGTTTCAGAAATCAGAGGAAAGAATGCAAATTTCCTTTCGCCCGTGCAAAACCCATTCTCCGGAAGGTAATGGAAATAGGTTTCGATTTCCGAGCGAAAGAAAGCGGCCACCGGGCGTTTTTGGTCGGGTTGCGTGCTATCGTTTCTCGTTATCTTGCGGCCTTAATCTAGATAATGGAAGGTGCTTATCGTGTGCTTTATGGGTGTTTGTATGTGTGTGTGTGTGTGCGTGACTGTACCGTGGGGATGTGTTGCGTTTATTTGTATGGTTGATGCAAAATTATTCACACAACATGGTTTAAACTAATTTACCTCAAATTATACAGGTGAACAGAAAACGAAATAAAGACATTATACGGGTAATTTTTAACTCTTCACATTGACTATTGATGGTTGATGAAGGATAAGACACTGTGTTGGTTTACAAACATTTAGTAATAATTTATTAAATGCTTTGAAATATGGGTCTTATTTGTTTCTAAGGTAATGTTACTAGATAAGATGTAGAGATCGCTTGTGTAGCTTTTGTTTCATTATGATAAGTCATAGTCCAGTGAAAATTTATCAAATGTTCAAGGCCACAATGGCAGACGAGACGAGAACACGATTTCTTCAATTTGCGTCCATTGCATGGCTACACTCGTTTTATCCTTGACTCATTGATGTCATAGAAATCTTTGGACATACACGTAAAGCCTAATCATCGAGAGTCCCTAATAATTGACAGAATTTTGTTTTAGTATTCCGTACTTGTTTGCAGATGTATGCAATGGATGCAATAAGTAATAAGACCGGATGACTTGAATCGCTCAAAATTTTTATAGGTAAAAAATAACACATTGCTAAAACATTTTTAACTATACCTCCGCTAAGAGCTTCTTCAAAGCATCAACCCTCTATTATCCCATCCTTAGTAAAAATCTACGCAGGGCTGACTACCTTGCTGTAGTGCCACAGAAGAAGAAGAAGAAGAAGTACAAATCTCTCCATTTTAAGGCCGCGATCCTCGAGAGAATTAATCAGAGCTTTTGGTTTCTCATGAGAGTTTTTACAATTAACTTGCTTTGACATTTCGTTTTGAATCACTATTTTAAGACGATTTGACAGTTCGACATTGATTGCATGCTATGAACTTGAGAACTCATCTTTGGATTATTAATCATCTTGAATTTAATAAACTAAAAAACCCCAAAAAAAAGTAGTAAAGAAGTAAAATTTGTGATTAGAAGCCTTAAACATCTACTAACAATTGCAGAAAGCGGTAAAAAATTTTACTCGGAGAAGTCCAACGTCGTTAGGTTGGTTTCTGGAAACAGATTTATGGTCGAACTATATCAACAAGACTTATTAGACGAGGTCAAAGGATCGAGCATCGAGAGCATTAACAACTAGGACTAGAAACTCTTTGTTATGCTTCGATTGTACTTTTCAATTTTAATAGCTGCAGAAAGTCCAAGTATCAATAAATTTTCTTAAATGAACTTGCTATTATTACGGTCCATCTTAATACAATTATGCGTAATATATCACATTACTATATATGAATCAACTTCTAGTACTAGAATTTCTTTCATTTGCAATCTGGGTAGGCTCCACTCAATCAATCAAAAGCATGCCTGCTGTCTTCATTATCAACCAAATGAGTACGCCACTGCGATACATAACGTGAATCCTCGAAAATACGAAAGCACGGGCCAGAAAACGGGCCTACCATTTGCATGAATATGAGGCAAACGTTAGACTAGATTCTTATGCTTTCTACTCGCCCCGCCGCACCCAAGCGAACGAATGTGAAGTGCCCCTGAAATTGAATTGCAAATACACCACCGGCACCATCCCGACATACACATGCGTCATCATTCTTGTCATTGACGTCGCCACGGTCATACAGCGATATCAAACATCGCGCGCTGCTCTGCAAATGAACGCTCGGAATAGAAAGCGTTTTCCGCGCTACACACGGAATTGTAGAAAAGTGCACAAAGCGATCGTTAGGCGAAAAGTAAATTCAACCAAACAATGGTTTTGCGTCGTTATCAACACGAGCTGGAACGAGCCCGACACAGCATAATCTTCATTGGGTACATTGATTCTTGGGCGCTCGCGTGTGTGTGTGAAGGAGAGCAGGAGCAAACGGGTGGTCTGGTTTGGGAAGGGGAACCGTGGAATTGTTAATTGTATTCTTTCGGATGGCGGACGGCCGGATGACGGTAGACGAAGTTTTAAGAAGGTTTTTGGAACCGGAATGAGAATGAGATATGATTTGGCATAAAAAAAGCGAAGAATTCTACATCGATTTCTGTTTCGCCGGTCGGTATACAGTGGGGCACACAAAATGGAGCATCATCAGTGAACGATCAAAATAAGGAATTTAGTAATATATTCAAAAAATTGAAAAATTGATTCCTCTTGCAAACTTTAATTTCTCGTAAAACAATTACATTGTTTAAGTTAATCAAGTTTGCTTCTCTTAATACTTCCTATAGCTCGATAATGTTTATACGGATTTAATGCTGTGTAGTACTGGTTGTTTTGTGGTCAACCATTTTTATACGTTTTGTTATAATTTATTGTTTATTTCAGTTGTAGACAACTTACACTTGCATCTATTACGCTTAGTGTCTACTGATGACTCTCATCAGGTCTACCAACTATTCCCGCGCACCGTAATAGGGAAGTAGTTTGATCCTAATTTAAATAAAGACTTATTTACTTGTACTAAATTCAACCAAACAATGGTTTTGCGTCGTTATCAACACGAGCTGGAACGAGCCCGACACAGCATAATCTTCATTGGGTACATTGATTCTTGGGCGCTCGCGTGTGTGTGTGAAGGAGAGCAGGAGCAAACGGGGGGTCTGGTTTGGGAAGGGGAACCGTGGAATTGTTAATTGTATTCTTTCGGATGGCGGACGGCCGGATGACGGTAGACGAAGTTTTAAGAAGGTTTTTGGAACCGGAATGAGAATGAGATATGATTTGGCATAAAAAAAGCGAAGAATTCTACATCGATTTCTGTTTCGCCGGTCGGTATACAGTGGGGCACACAAAATGGAGCATCATCAGTGAACGATCAAAATAAGGAATTTAGTAGTAATATATTCCAAAAATTGAAAAATGGATTCCTCTTGCAAACTTTAATTTCTCGTAAAACAATTACATTGTTTAAGTTAATCAAGTCTGCTTCTCTTAATACTTCCCATAGCTCGATAATGTTTATATGGATTCAATACTGTGAAGTACTAGTTGTCTTGTGGTCAACCATTTTTATACGTTTTGTTATAATTTATTGTTTATTTCAGTTGTAGACAACTTACACTTGCATCTATTACGCTTAGTGTCTACTGATGACTCTCATCAGGTCTCCCAACTATTCCCGCGAACCGTTATAGAGAAGTAGATCCTAATTTAATCAAAGACTTATTAACGTGTTTGCCTTTACTAGAAAAGTTTAGATATTGTTGAGACAGAGTGTTCTTATTAATGGCCAAATGTAAGTTTATTCATTTCACTTTCTGCAAAAGCTTTTTCCAATAATTTTCCATCGTTTTCAAATGTCTACAAATGAGGTATTATTATTATTATTAGACTTATTTTTACCGTATAGTTGAATAGTCAGTCCTGACTATGGAGGAACGGCCCAGATGGGACTTGAACCCTAGCCCTGCCGTGTGAAGACCGGCGCCGCTGTCGCAACTACCGCCGGTCCGCCACACATAAAGTATAGTAGCTCAAAAAATGACGAAAAAAACTTTAAGTAACTTGCTATCTGTCAGCTTCATATCCAACATTTTGTTTTCATCTGAGCTGATTGTAGTGGCTGAGTGGAATAAAAATAATTGGAGATGAAACATCAAACAATTATTGTAAATTCACTGCAACAGATCTGAGCAATATACCCGCACATTACTGTATGTAGTTGGTTTTCTGTCCCTTACTGTAGATATTACTTTTCCGTCGCTATTGTTCCTCTAACTGTATTGTGCCTTTTGCCTGCAGTAGTAGCATTAGTGACCGTACTAGTAGGCCATGATGAAAATGGCGGTATAAAGCTCATGAGAGCGAAACGGAAACATGCGCCAGACACTCCCACCAACTGACCCAGAAATGAAGAAAAGGAAATTAACGAAGAATAAATTTTCTTGAAGAATGGCAGAAGTAGTGGCAAAAGGTGGAGAACGGTTAGTATAGACTCAAATTAGAAAACATGTGAACCTCTCTCGACCGGCATGAAACGCAGCACAAGCGCTGCACTGTGCTGGGTGGTTTTTCATTAGCTATTGTTTTGGGGATGAAAACTGTTTGCTTTTGGGATTGTTTTTTATTTACCTTTCTTTTTACTGTTTTTTTGGTTTTTGGTCCAGACGAACCGATTTTTCCATTATCTTAAGCGTCTATCTCTGCTGGGACAGTTCATTTCGGCTGTGCTTGGTGATGTGTACGGTTGAGCTGGAAGCTTTAAGGACAGACGGCGCAACCTTTGGGGTGGGGAAAAAGTCAGGGACGGAAAAGCTGTTTCTATCTGGTGAGTGTTTTTCAACCCCCTCCTCCCAGGTCCACCTCATCTCTTCAACTTCACCCCACCACCACCAACCACCTCCTGTCATTTGAGTTTAAGCTTAGAAAGCGATGGAAAAGCTGCCGGCATGTTGTTGCTTTCTTTCTTTGTTATTCAACTGCTCCACTGCTCTTGTTGGGCGGATTGAATGGATTTAACGCCCGGTCGGCGGCGATGGCGTACGGGTAGGTAGAAACAAAACACGGAACATCCACGGATGCGCCTCCATTTCGGCAAGGTCATTCCGTCCGCTAGCGTTATGGAGTCGGCGACTGACATCGTAAAACTCAAATATTTATCTTCATAATACCGGGTAACTTGGTGGAGTTCGCTCTGTTTTTTTTTTTTGAGTGTGCCGTTGTTCCTGTTTTGTCAAGACGGTGAAGGTACTTTTTGTAGGAATGCTACGTCAAGAGTCCGGGAGGAGGGGAGGCCAGTGTTTATCCACGCAGTTGAAGGCAAGCACGGAAAGGAAAAGCGGATTCGTCCTGTAGCCGTCTGTCTGTGAGTGGTTTTCTTAAAGTTAGCGGTAAGTTGCGGGTCGTCAAGTGATAAAGTTTGAGATACGTGTACGAGATGGATGGGTTGGATAAAAAGTTGGATAGATGGGTGACGTGAGCTTCGGGGGCAAGTAGAATTGGTGTCACTTGACTCACCGTCTTCACCAGGCACACGATAGTCTACCACTAACATCATCATCATCGTCTTCGTCATCGTTGTGCAGGAAAGTTATCCGATTTGGTTCCGTTATTATTCTTACCTTTGCCTTCACTACACCATCATGCGTGAAGTTACTGCGCCGAAGAAATGGCGGGTTTTCCACCTGAAGCCTTTTAAAATTAGCTCTGCGTGAGCGTGGAGCGAAGACGCTACCCCCGATCAGCCAGGACACAAACGTCCCAGCCCGTCAGCCACAGTGATTGTGCGTGAAGTTGACGTGACGGTGGAAACACGCTTGATGTTTCCGGATGAGAAGACGCTTACGTGCAAATCCACTTACTTGAGGCTAATTTTCGTTCAATTTACGGAGAAATATTCTTCACCGAGGAGTAGAAATATGAGAGTGTTTCCCTGGAACTGACGCCAGCCAGGAGTGGATTGAAGGAGTGGATGTGGCTGGTAGGTTCAACGCAATAGAACGGTTTATTTGTGTGGTACATTATGGGCAAATATAAGTGAATTGGAGCTTGAAAATACTTTGCATTTTCAGTGGAATTCTTGAGTAAAGCTTTCGGGGAATTGAGTTTAAATTTTTGGATATTTGGTTATTCTAGCTTTGCCGGGCTTATTTAAGCAAGGTAATCATTGGTGTGTTTCATTTCATTTTGTTGATTCTCTTTATGTATTGGTTTAATGTTGGCATTGAGCTTGCTAAACGTCTTTAATGATTACTATAAAATTATTATTAAAAATATTCTTGTCTATGGTACACAGTGGCTCGTGTGCGCAATGGAGCTCCAATGTTTTCCCATCTTTTTTAACGTAAAGTTTATCGCCAGACCCTGTAGTCTTTCTATAGGAAACAGGCTCAGCGAGTCTGTAGCCTCCACCCAGGTCCACCTCATCTCTTCAACTTCACCCCACCAGCACCAACCACCTCCTGTCATTTGAGTTTAAGCTTAGAAGAGTGAAGGAAAAGCTGCCGGCATGTTGTTGCTTTCTTTCTTTGTTATTCAACTGCTCCACTGCTCCTGCTGGGCGTATCGAATGGATTTAACGCCCGGTCGGCGGCGATGGCGTACGGGTAGGTAGAAACAAAACACGGAACATCCACGGATGCGCCTCCATTTCGGCAAGGTCATTCCGTCCGCTAGCGTTATGGAGTCGGCGACTGACATCGTAAAACTCAAATATTTATCTTCATAATACCGGGTAACTTGGTGGAGTTCGCTCTGTTTTTTTTTGAGTGCGCCGTTGTTCCTGTTTTGTCAAGACGGTGAAGGTACTTTTTGTAGGAATGCTACGTCAAGAGTCCGGGAGGAGGGGAGGCCAGTGTTTATCCACGCAATTGAAGGCAAGCACGGATAGGAAAAGCGGATTCGTCCTGTAGCCGTCTGTCTGTGAGTGGTTTTCTTAAAGTTAGCGGTAAGTTGCGGGTCGTCAAGTGATAAAGTTTGAGATACGTGTACGAGATGGATGGGTTGGATAAAAAGTTGGATAGATGGGTGACGTGAGCTTCGGGGGCAAGTAGAATTGGTGTCACTTGACTCGCCGTCTTCAGCAGGCACACGATAGTCTACCACTAACATCATCATCATCGTCGTCTTCGTCATCGTTGTGCAGGAAAGTTATCCGATTTGGTTCCGTTATTATTCTTACCTTTGCCTTCACTACACCATCATGCGTGAAGTTACAGCGCCGAAGAGGTGGCGGGTTTTCCACCTGAAGCCTTTTAAAATTAGCTCTGCGTGAGCGTGGAGCGAAGACGCTACCCCCGATCAGCCAGGACACAAACGTCCCAGCCCGTCAGCCACAGTGATTGTGCGTGAAGTTGACGTGACGGTGGAAACACGCTTGATGTTTCCGGATGAGAAGACGCTTACGTGCAAATCCACTTACTTGAGGCTAATTTTCGTTCAATTTACGGAGAAATATTCTTCACCGAGGAGTAGAAATATGAGAGTGTTTCCCTGGAACTGAAGCCAGCCAGGAGTGGATTGAAGGAGTGGATGTGGCTGGTAGGTTCAACGCAATAGAACGGTTTATTTGTGTGGTACATTATGGGCAAATATAAGTGAATTGGAGCTTGAAAATACTTTGCATTTTCAGTGGAATTCTTGAGTAAAGCTTTCGGGGAATTCAGTTTAAATTTTTGGATATTTGGTTATTCTAGCTTTGCCGGGCTTATTTAAGCAAGGTAATCATTGGTGTGTTTCATTTCATTTTGTTGATTCTCTTTATGTATTGGTTTAATGTTGGCATTGAGCTTGCTAAACGTCTTTAATGATTACTATAAAATTATTATTAAAAATATTCTTGTCTATGGTACACAGTGGCTCGTGTGCTCAATGGAGCTCCAATGTTTTCCCATCTTTTTTAACGTAAAGTTTATCGCCAGACCCTGTAGTCTTTCTATAGGAAACAGGCTCAGCGAGTCTGTAGTGCCTTTCGAACGGAGTCCCATAACTCCTGTTGTGTGGTTGCGGGGATGATGTCGCTCCATATTACCATCGCGGAAGACACTCGGTGCTACATCCGATGCCGAAATCCTGGCTGTAATTATCGAACAGCTAGAGTGACCGAGGTACTTCATCAGTGGCAGCAGAAATGGCAAGAGTCTGCTCATGGTGTTTGGACCCAGAAGTGATGTCCTGGACATCCCGTCGTTTCGGTGAAGATGAGCTCTTCAAAACGCAAGGCAGAACAAGGCTTCTTCCAAGATCACCTTAAGCGGATGAACCTCATTCAGGAGGCACACTATCTGGAGTGTCCTGAGCTAAGAGGGACATCAGAGCACGTGATGTTTGCCCTCGCTCCATCGCCATGATACGTCGTATGAATTGTCAGGTGGGAGATAAAGTTACTATGGGGAACATCATTCCCCTAATGTACTCCAGTCAAAACACCTGGCGCGCTATAGCAGAGACCATCAGAGTGATCCTTACCCACCGGGTCAGGGGCTCAGCAAGATGTCAGCCAATAGAACCATATCACCAAATGGTGATCTCGGTTTCATACTGTAGTGGCAGCTATGATTTTCGTGGAAGAGCATGATGCCGTGACAGGCAGTAGATCACCGTTGGAAACTGGAAGAGTGTCTTTAGCTCTTCGATGACTAACGATGATCGTGAAGCTAAGACGTCGGACAACCCTCATCAAGCTGCAATAGAGCGACGCCGTGGCACTCATTTCCAATGTTATACCCAATGTTATTTCCAATTTTGATGATCTGGGAATGTTTAACGAATGCTCGATTAGGTTTTAGTCGGTACGAATTCGGCAATACCCAATGGGACGGTCCCATGGGTCTCTATGAAGATCTCCTCCTCGGATAGCAAAACAAGCGTCTTTTGTACGATGACGAAGTACGTATAAGATGAATCAAAGCAGCTTTTACAAGGCTTTTGTGTAGGAAACTCTTTCGACTATCAATCGACATGACCAACTACCATCATTGTTGTCAAACCTTCAGTTTAGAGACGCTGGAGTGTCGACGATCGCATGCCTTAACATGCTTTGTGGTAGGTATGCTACTTAGCACGATCGATTTCGTCTATTGAATCTCGTCGAACTCAGTATGGCTCGAACGACCCTTTCCTTTGCTCCATACGTCGAATGATCTCCTTTTCCCACCTCGTTGATTTTAATATCACAATAAACACATTATGTCAACTTCTCTACCTGTACCCTAATCCCAATTAAGCCGATATTTGTGGCTAGTTTTGATTCGAGTCTTAAGCATAAAGGATTCTGTCGATTATTTTTGTTTACTTATATTATGAACACGTTAGGTTGCTTCTTTAAGGATAATATGTTAGTGAATTGTATGAATTTAAAACTGACTGACGTTCTCAGCTTGATGTAGCCTTTAAAGATTATGTTTAATAATTTTTAATGCCCTATTAGCAGTTCTGTCAAGCCAAGGTATGCTCATTGTAGCGAAAACTAATTGTCGTAGCGTGTATGCGAATGTGCAAAAGGTCTCAAAGGATGTTTTACAATTCATTATACCATACTATAACTTAATTTGCATCCAGCTTCGATTTTTTTTTTCATTAAAAATGGTTTATATAATTAAGCTTAAGTACGTAGAGGAACTAAAGCCAGAGAAGAAGAAGAAGAAACAAAAATACTCGCACAGTTTTATTGTGCACTGAATAGCTAAACTTCTCATTGCATCTCGACAACCAGAATTTAAATAATTTTCGGCCAAGCCAAGGTATGTTGTTTATAGTGAAAACTAATTGTCATAGCGTGTATACAAATTTGTAAAAGTGCTCAAAGGATGTTTTACAATTCATTATACCATACTATAACTTAATTTGCATCCAGCTTCGATTTTTTTTTCATTAAAAATGGTTTATATAATTAAGCTTAAGTACGTAGAGGAACTAAAGCCAGAGAAGAAGAAGAAGAAACAAAAATACTCGCACAGTTTTATTGTGCACTGAATAGCTAAACTTCTCATTGCATCTCGACAACCAGAATTTAAATAATTTTTCCACCCAAAAACCTCATACAATGGATTTTAAAAGCGTATAAAATAAAGTATTTAGTATTCGATCGTGCGTTTCATAAAAAGAAAACATCAAAGATCTTCAGCGATTCTTTTCTGTACGAGCGCATTAGGCCTCTTTTTTATTCTTTCCCATGGAATATACTCACTTGAGGAATGCACATAAAATTCTCTAACCGATGGGATACAGTTCCCAAGCTATTTTTCCCATCTTAAAACGAGTGGCATTTTGAAAAGGTCGAATTGAATTGGTGCCGTGCACAGAGGTGTGTTTTTTTCTTTTCTGCTCCCGTTTTGATACCCGTTTGATAACCTACTCTATAAAACGAATGCCCTAGCAGTAAAACCCGGATGGATGAATGGAAGAATTTCAACACAATACGGCGATCGAACAGTCCTCTGCAGACCGGAATGAAAACGACCATTCAAAGGACCATTCGAAAGCTCGAAGCTTTTCACCGAAGGTAACTTATAGATGAAACAATGCAAAACAAGAAAAACGGACAGCAGAAAACAAAATCCTTAAAGAAGGCGAAGAATTAAAGGCCGAAGAATGGAGAGCAGCCCTATCAACACTTTTTCCAACAAGCAATACTGGTCGTTTATTCCTTATGAATAAAAACAGTAGCCGAACACACCCGCACACACACTTTTCCGGCAATCGAGCGTTAAAAAGGGGGCGTCGTTTTGAAAGGCTTCAGAAGGATTACCCAAAAACGGTCCCCAAGCGAGCAGAGACAAAAAAAAAACGCTCGAACGAAAGCTTGATATTAACGGGAACGCATGGTTTCCAGCATTCGGTGACACATTGGTTTAATTTCGAGCACGATTTCTCGAACCACTCGGCTTAACTTTGTTCTTTCGCCGGGCATGGAAAACGAAAGAAGAACAAGGATATCAACATACAGCAAAAAAAAAACAACGACAACAAACCTCCGTCATCCTTAAACGATCGTCTGTCGGAATTCACCTGAACCGGTGGTTGCCACTTTTAAATTCATCATGTGGCGTGGAACCCATGGAGTGGAAGGCCAAGCACGGACGAGAGTGAGGAAAACAAAAACGCACGAATCCTTGGAATTCTTCACATGAGAGCAAAACATTGGACGGTGAATTTTTCCCTATCCGACGAGCCAGACCGTGTAGCAAAAAGGCACCTCCATCCTTGTGAGGTGACGGGCGGGATGTGAATTTTTATAGGCAGCAACAATGCAGTGCGGGATGGCCCGAAAGATGAAGTGTTCATATAACCATTTGCCAACGGGGTCGACATTTTGCTCGGTTGCTTTGAAAATGGCAGCAAAGAATGGTGAAACCACCACGCATTAGGCAGACAGAGCATTGGCACTGGCGGCGAGCGTTTTTATTTGTTTGGTCGGCAGAATTTGGAATCCCTTTCTAGCTGGGGATTCCGTGTTGTGGGGCCGGAGCAGCATTGTGATAAATGTGCCTGGGTTAAACGTACGGCTTTTTTGGCACTATGGGAAGCTTTCTGAACGTATTAGTGAGAAGTTTCACGCAGAATTAAAATACAAACTTGAGAGCTACTTCAAAAGTGGTTCAAAGTCCAAGAACTTGCTCAAATCTTCTTTCATGCTTAGCTTTGTTTTAGGCGTATGTGTATGTGTGGAAGGACAATCGCCAGCCTCTGGTCTTTTTATGCATGTCCACAGAGGAGACGTGGTAGACCCAAGTTAAGATGGAGTAGCGACGATGATACTCTCACCAGAAATGTCGGGAGATAGGATTAACTGACAACTTCTACATAAGTCTACATGAATTTTAGTTGGTTAGTGTTGTGTCTTGTGAGGTAAACTTCTTATAAACGCGTTATCTTTTAGTCGTATGGATGTACATTTTATTTCCTGAAGCTTTCTCTGCTTCTACTTCTTTCATCTACACGTTTCTTCTTTCTTCGCGGAAACGTCAAAACGCACACTTTTTCATCTGTCAGTTTGCAGTAGGGAACCTCAACCATGTAGATATAACAGTTAGTTTGTTAAACTTTGACATTATTAACCTAAGAGACTTTTGATGAGACGGTCTTTGCCTTCGATTATAGTCGATCTGATCTCCAAGATTCGAAGGACCATAAGAATCAATCGGGTGGAAAATGAAATCGCAGATAAGCTTGTGTAATAATCACTTTGCCGTAATTATTCGTACCTGTAAGAGATTCTAGTCCAAGGACTGTGACACTTAACCACTGGAGTCCCTAAGCGAAGTATGCATAGGATTATGTTTGTTATGGAGGCTTCAAATACACACTAGCGTTTAACTCATGCCAGTTCTAAAATGGGTCGGACAGTAGCATAGGATTTTAGGATTTAATACTAAATGAAATCTTAGCGTCTTTCGTAATATGTTACTTGAAGTCTTGCGCACAGAGATCGAAAAGGATAAATGGTTGTTATAGTGTTAATTTTGGTTAATAAATATTAACAGCAAATTAAATTTTTAGATGATCAAGAAGGATATGATAATAAAAGTAAACGAAAAGAATAAGATACTTAACAAAAAAAAAACTAAGAGACCAGGACCTGGTCCTGATAATGTAATAACTTTACACAAAAGCACAGACTGAACGTTGAAAGATATAAATAAACTGCAACAAGTCCCACGAAACAATCATCAAAAGATCTTGCTGTCGTACAAACATCAAGCGAGTATTTGACGCAAGTTGTTTCGTTAAGTAAGTTTTTGGGTTCTACTACTACTACTGGTAATTATTTTCCTACGCTTAAAACGTCCGAAACTCTAGAGTGTTAGAGCGTTATCAGGAGACTTAAAGCAATCAAAAAGCAAGTAATCGTTGTTGACACAAGAGAGTACTTAAATACAACTTCAGACCATTTTTTGTACTACAAAAGAAGAAAAACTAAAACCAACACAAGTAAGGAAAGGAAAGCAGCAGTTTTTAAATTATTAATTTGCCTTAAGCATTTGTAACTGAATTTATAAACAATTGGTAAACATACATTTATGTCAGATTTTAAGCTAGAGAACAATTCCATCTTTTGACCATAGTTCCGGCACACTGTACCGCTACCGAAAAAAGGCAAACATTCGAAACGATTCAAGCAGAATGAACCCATGAATGGTGAACCCATAGGACGAATCTAAATCGCTTAGAAAACGGCACCTTGAACGCATCCCATCCCACCACAGGCAACCCACAAGCAACCAAGGGCAAAAGGGCATTAAATCTACACCCCCAAAAAAGGGGACCGTGGTGCGTCGCTTAATCGGTTTCCTCAAGAGCGACGTTACTGGGACGAGTCCAGAGAGAGAGAGAGATGGGATAACCTTTTCGGCTGGAAAAGCGAAAGCAAAAAAAACAGACGTGAAAGCTCGTAACGTTTAATGATTTTACGCTCCGATGCCTAATGTGATGCGAGATGGTGTTGCTCCATGTTTTCACCAACCAAACCCGAACTCGGTCCGTCCTTTGCCGCTTGTCAAAACGATCTCAAACGCATGGTCTTCCCGAAATTGAAACCGGAAGCCAGCGCTGGCGCACACAATGGCGTGTGTCAAGAAATGGGGAAGCAAACGGACGTGCGGACGGCGTAGTATGATGTACGGGCTTAGAAATAAGAAAAGGAACGAACAGAAGCGTACTGTTCCGCGGTGTAACCATATCCTGAAATTGCACTTCCGGAAACAATCGCGCCTGTTGGGGTGTTTGCTACTCTTCCGGCCAACTGAGAGGCCAGGCGAAACAATCCACTAACGCCGGGAACCAATTTCGATTCCGTCTGTGAGTCGAGCGGGCAAAGTGCTTTTTTGTTTCCTTCGCTTGGCCTCTTTGCCGTTGTTTTGCCCGAGTTTTGTTTAGGATGGGTTGGGAAAAAAGGATGGCGTAAGTAATACCGGTACGAACCTTGACGCCAGCCAGCTTCGCCTGAATGTAGAACACGTCCGGGAAGGGGGACGCCAGTGCGTCGGGCATCTCCTTCAGCAGCTCCGTCTCGACCAGGATGGCGTGCTTCTGTTTGAACTGCAAATAGAGCGAGAGCAAGAAAAGATATTAAGTTTGTTTCTTCGGCACGGCGTGCGGGAAAGTGTAACAAGAAAAGGCAAAACAGAATGCTTAGAAGCACACGGAGGGAATGTGAATGGGGTAGTTCCATCCATGGACGGCAGGCGAAAAGCAAGCGGGAATCGTTTGCCTTGCTGTGATGAAGTGTGTGCCTAGAAGCACCTGTCCTGTCGCATCTGATTGCAGTGGCTTTGGGGGCTAAAGTGAGGTGTAGTCGCGCCTGCAAAATGTTTCGCGAAGATCTGCACACACACGCCCCTTGTGCGCGAGGAACGGCAAAACCGGAATTTTATTGTTCGTGAAAGTCAATATTGCCAGGAACGATGCTGGGTGAAATGTGAAATGTATACAAAAATCATAATACCTCAGAATCGGAAGTTGTTACGCCGGCAGTACGAGCTTGAACGCCTGCAGTCAGGTTGATGAAGTCGTTAGAGAATGAATGTATGTCTCCCGGCGGTTAAAAGTGATAGTCAAATCAAAATGAAGCGTTTGTTCAGTTTAAGCGAGAGTTCTTTTCAGTTAACTGACCTTACAGAGTCTCGGTTGTAAGTCCGTTTGAAAGGCTGATATACTACTATTCAAAGAAAGTATTTTGTATGGAATTCATTGAGTTTGTGCTACATCACTGTCACTATGTTCTAGGAAGAAATCCTGTCCTTATGATTGTGATGGTGTCAGCAATTCTGATAAAATGTTGATTATAGGATTGTTTGTTTTTTTTCCAAATTTTTTTTTTTTTTTTTTTTTTCATTTATTTATAGAGGCTTTGGGTCTCATAGACCTCATTCGCCTCTTATTATTACCAAATCGACTACACAATAGTGATAGTGTGTATGGTCAAGCCGAACAAGCCACGTCCTGGGAATGGAAGGGAATATCGTGAACCGTTGGACAGTGCCGAACTGGTCGCAAACAGGAGGGAAGGTACAAAAGGAAGGTATGGGATATGGTAACAAACTAAACACTCCGGAGAACTCTAATGGTTATCGAAATGTCGCTACCCGCCAAGGACTTCCTAAGTGGTTTAGGAAGGTTGAAATTAATCTCGCTTCAAATTGATACTCTTCTTAAAATCATGCTCAACTCTAATTGGTCCACCCAGGGGTACAGGATACTACGTTACATGATTCGTTAGCGATGTATAGACGTTACGAACCATTCTGTTTGGTGCTTATCCGAGACAGCAATTCAAGTGTCTGCCTGTTGCCTATCTTTAGGCGTATTAGCAAGGAAGTTATCCTTGACACTATTTTAAATCACATACCCTCTAAGCGTAAACAATCTTCTCTCTTTTCTAAACTGAACACAATGAATAAACCTTATAGTCCAGGATCTCGAGAGCTTTAAGAGCCTTGTAATTGGAATTTAATTTTTTTGTTTATAAAAGTATAATTAAGCAGTTAACTTCTTGATGCTAATAAGTATTTGAACTTCTCCTAATGTCAACAGAGTTTTGACAGCAACCTTCCATCAGTGGCGGATCAACCTAGGTGCGGAGGGAGCGGCCGCTCGGGGCCTCGCCGGTGAGGGGGGCCTCGCCGAAGAGGTAATTCCCGCTGGCGCACTCCCCCTCCCCCTCCGGTCGAAATGCAAGAGAGCCTCGTAGTGGCAGGGGCCTCACAACAAGGCACACCCCCCCTCGCTCACGACGTTTTTTTTAAGCATTTTGTAAGGGGCCTCCTGATTTCCTCAGGTACCGGGACACTTTCCCCCCCCCCCCCCCCCCCCGTCGAAAACTCAAGAAGCATTGGGCCTTAACTTCCTTACCGCTCAGGGCCCCAAAACGGTTTAATCCGCCACTGCCTTCCATAAGGATAGTAATAGATATAGAAGCACCATTAAGTGGAGTAGTACATTTAAAGTTTCAATATTATTCATGACATTTTTTACTTCTAAAATGCTGTCAAGCCGTTTATCAATCGTAGTCAATCAATCATTTATTACTAAAATCACAAGTAGCTGTAACACACATTGTTCAAAAGTATTTAATTTCCCACAGAGTTCGGATAGAACCTGATTGTACAGTGGGATTCAGTCACTTTTTGTGTTGTTGAGTTTAAACTTTAGAGAGTTCAATTCAGTCCAGAACAGGAAAGTTTATACATCATCATAGCCAGCTTTACCTTTACCAAACATCCTTTACCGATCGAGTAAATGCTTAGCTCTTTGCCTGACGCAGGAATCTTTGTCTATAAATCGTATGTCTCGATCTTCTATTGGACGTGTCGATTTCATCATTAGTTAATTTAGATCTATCACTACACATCCTCTGTCCAGTTTAAGAAAAACTTATGGAGTCTAGGTTGTCTGGAATGATTAGCTCTACATCAGAAGTCTCGCAGATATGAGTCCATCTGAATGCCCTTACTTCTAATGGCCGAGCCCGGGTAGCGGCACCCGTCTTTACACAACAGAACCGTGGATCTGACTATGCAACTACATGGTATTAGTTAGTTGAATAAGCCATAAGAAGGTCTGCTTGTTCAAGCAGTTTGTTAAGCCAAGAGGAAGCCTTCCAAATAAGCTTCTTCATTTTTAAAATAAAGATATGGATCCATTTATTAATTTGGAAGAAACTGAGTGAGATAAAAATTTGTAGTAAATAAGTTTGGTTTATACTTTACACAGTAATAGCTCTAATGTAGCTCAGTTTTATGTGTTTTAAAACAATCTATTTCCTGTCAGCAACGCTACTGCCACTTATCTCAAAACCGACGACATAAACACGTAATGAAAATAATTTATCCTTACAGTTGACACACTTTGAAAAATTAATCTCTTTACAACTTGGACAAAAAGCGCGGCATTTTTCCCTTCAGTATTCAATTTTAAAATAGAATTCCACCAACGGAGTCTTTTACACCGTGAACATCCCCTGAACAGCAGCTTCCTTTCAAGTGCCACAGCGGCCAAAATGTGACATGATTAATATTTTCCCTGACAGCATTTTCCGTCTCTTGTTCTGAGCTGTCCAGCGTCGGGCTTTCGTACGTACGAGAGCCCGAAGAAACCCGTCACACCCGTCAGCGTAGCAGCGTTTGAAATGTACAGTGTGACAGCATTTCCAACTGGCCCCAAAAACAGAAAGAACTGTTCTACCCGACTGATACAATCAGAAAAAATGGTATCTTTTAGACATTTTTTATTACGATTGATCGTACTCGGTGCAATCGAACAGGAGGATAAGCAGGAATAAGAAAAGCCTGCCACCGGTTCTCTCTTCTGCAACGATGATGATAATGTGCAGTCGGTGTTGAGATTCTCCGGCCAGGGGAAGTGTCCCCGAGCAAGACACTAACCACACTGCCGGATGGGGTACGGTATTTTTTTCTTTGAAAATAGTTTTTTGTTCTGCAGTTTTGGTCTGAAATATCAAAAGTGGCTGCAAAACCGTATGCCTCAATTTGTCGCATCGAAACACCGGGCCAGTGCAACCAGCAGCCGAGCTGCTGTCGAAAATGTTCTGCCCCAGGATTGACGGTAAGCACAACGATGGCTCGATGAACGGAGAGTGAGAAAGAGAGAGGGTGAGAGACCGGTTCTGTTGACCGTCTGCTGGATGCTGGTGCATTCCCGATTGCAATCAAGGGTACTACCGTGCGAAACAGGGCCACTAGTGGCATTGGTTTGTGATAGGAAAAATGTTCAAACTATCGCTTCTTTGGTTGGCCGTTGCATTGGCCTTTTGACCTTATTTTCGACCAGTTTTACTCGTTTGCAGATGAACCGTGTACGTGTGCAGCAGGCTTTGTCGCTTTTGCGCCAGACGGGGTTTAAGAGTTGGGGATTAAGATTTAGTAGTAGTAGTAGTAAGAGTATATATATTGATACAGAATACATTGATTAATACAGAGTTTAGCATTTTAAAGATACAATAGCGGGTTCAACTTATTTTTTTTGTCTTTCCTCGCAGAACTAAATGACAATCTCACATTGCGGTTTAACAAAAATTAACATTACCTGGGTGGCGTTAGGAGAAATATGTGTGGGAAAAAAGTGTCACAGGAAAAACCCACCAACAAGTTCAAAACGAGATTTTGATCTTATCTGACTACCTTACATCTAATTCTTACAACTAATACTTAATAATATCTAATACTACTTAACCTATCTAAGTTGCTGTCCCTAGTTGTTCAATGGCATTCAGCGTGCGTTATTATTACAATTTCTAAATTGGAACATTGAATTAGAATTATCCTGACTAAGTAGTTAACCTTCGTATAATTGCAAATTCATTTGTTTGGCATTTCGCTAGATAGTTCTCCTGGATGTTGTTAATATATTCGGTTAAGAAAGGTATGTCAAGAATACCATGGAGAGAGGATGTTCGATACCAAGGGGGAACATTTAGAATAGCTTTTAAGAATTTGTTTTGTATTCTTTGCAGTGTTAATTTATGGCAGGTAGCGCAATTGGCCCAGACTGGTGAAGCATACGTTATTATTGGCCGTATTGCCGCTTTATAAAGTAGCAGCTTGTTAAGCAAATTTAGTTTAGATTTCCTGTGCATAAAACTGTATAGAACTTTGAACATTTTTTCACATTTTAGCACTGTGGCTTCGGTGTTGGCTTTGAATGTAAGTCTTTTGTCTAACAGAATACCTAGGTATTTAACCGAGTTCTTCCAGGCAATATTGGTGTTGTTAAATCTCACATTTCGAATTGGCAATTTATTCTGTCTCAAAAACCTGGTAAAAAATATTGCCTCAGACTTTGATCCATTGACTTTAAGCTTCCATTTCTGGCAGTACTTGGCATATTTTTCAAGGCCATTATTCAGCGATTGCACAATAGTTTTAGGATGTTTTGCTGAACATGTTATTGCTATGTCATCTGCGTATACAAATTTTTCGCAATTTTTTAAGAAGGGAATGTCGGATGTATAAATATTAAAGAGGAGAGGGGACAAAGTACTACCCTGCGGAACTCC